>CM021101.1:873005580-873042853 GCA_007115665.2 Sequoiadendron giganteum
TCTTGCTTCAACTTCAACTACTTTGTCTTCATCCTTAGTGTTATGATTTGAGCTTTCATCAGTGAATCCAGGTCCTCCTTTATCCTTGTGACATTTCTATAGGGACAAAATTTGATCCAAAATCATGCTACTTTCACATACTCTTGCTTATGTCTTCAACCTTCTTAATTCTTGATCTAACTTCTCATTTTCTTCTGATTTATGTTTGATGTTATCTTTGAACTTTTCTTTAGTCTTCTTGCATTCATCCAGTTGCTTCTTCAAATCCACAACACCCTCCTTTGACTCCTTTAATTCCTGGCTGACCTCTTTGTGTCTTGCTTTGAATTTCCAAATTTTCTCCCTTAGCTTTGAGATGCAATCATTTGCTTCCATAAGGTTTTCTTTCAATTCTCCATTCTCATATTTTGTACTTTCCATATCACTCAATATTGACTTCAGTTCTTAATCAAAGTATTAATCTCCTACCATCTGTTCAAACTGCCAAGATCTCCCTCAAGCGGTTAAGCTCTATCTGTAAGGGACCAAGCTCTGATACCAATTGTTGAACATTTTACATAACTGAGAGGGGGGTTGAATTAGTTATCTTAAAATGATTTTCTTTTCTTGACTTAATTCGGAGAAGACTTATACCAATCATAAAATAAAATAAAAATAAGAACATGAATGCATATAACACCAAACACAATGAACACCAAAATTTGCATGGAAACCCAAGAAGGGAAAAACCACAAAGAATGCTAATTATCAATTATAAAGCACTGGTTAAGGTGATTTTTACAAAGGCTCATTGACAATTTTCTCATTGCAGGGTGGCTCACTATCAGTGGGCTCACTTCCCAAATACAAAACAACATATTACAAAATAGTCTCACTAATAAAAGTAAAATTGATGAAGTTGCATCTACATATGCATGAATTCAGTTCCTATTAAGAGCACAATCTTTTGTCTGCGACAAATTTGGTTAAGAATCTTTTGCACACCTTCCTTCCACAACATTCACACAACTTTCTTCCAAAATATATTACTTCTTCCTTCACACTCTTTTATCTATTCGCACACATCATACTACTTCCATACATCTATGTCTTCAATTGAAAAGATGTTCTCTATATATATGCATGCATGCCCGTAGAACCAAAATGAGTTGGCCACATAATATCTTCATAGTCTTCTAAGTCGGCCAATACACCATTTGAATTTAGATCACCAAAAACATGTCGGCATGAAGAACAAGCTTGAAATATTCAATAAGATCTTGCACGCTAACACCAGACCTAGAAGATAGCTTGCACATAAAGATCTTCTTACCACATTACCAAGGGACCAAAGATAGGTCATTCATAAGATAGTGTACTTTGGATTACATGAGGTATATTCCGAATTCGATGGGAACGCCACAACCAAGACCAAATCTCAATCAACATTCATTTTATGGGAACACCACAACCAAGACTAAATCTCGATCAACATAGATCAAGTCTGTACATTATTCAGAGCACAACCTTTCGGATCCAAGGTTTTGGCATCAATGACATTAATGCTAAATCATCTCAACGACTTCTCAACAATTATGTCTATTTTTGGGTTTTTAATAATACAAACTCACCACCTCGAGGAGGGGATTTTATCTCAAAACTATGGATAATTTGATAAGTACAAGTTTGTTCTAAGCACCCCTAGTAGTGGTTTTCACCATAAAATAATTTATATCTTTAGTATTTTAATTTTTTGTATTTTTTTATTGAGATATTTCTTAGATTAGGCATGAAAGAGGTTGAGGTCCACAATATTGATGGGATTATCAAGGTTTGGACCCTTGAAGGTAGCTAGTTAATAGGAACTTGATCCATATTTGGTGATGACATAAGGATTTAACCAATTAGGTTCAAATTTACCTTTCTTGTCTTTGTCTTGAAAATTTATTTGATTTCCATTAAGTACAAGAACGCCAATGCCATACTCATAAGCTCTAATTTTCTTATTGTAGCTAATAAAAATATGATTTTAGTATGAATAAAGGTGATTAAAGATGTTGATGCATTTTTTATAAAGAAGTTCAAGTTCCTATAGGAATACAACCTAATATTCCTCATCATCCATGAGGTTTCACATAGAGATGTGTATTGGTGGAATTTTGATCTCAATAGGTAAGATAGCTTCAAAAATAGATGAGGGAATAGTGATTCATACTATGTGGTGTGAAAATGCTAGTGAAATAATTTTGGAGAGTGCGGCTAAGTTGAAGATTCCAATCATGACTAGTGTCATTGATCATCTTTTTGAGGATTTTTAAGATGGTTTTATTAGATAACTTTGCTTGACTATTACTTTGTATGTAATATGGGTTGACTAATGATGTTGGATGTTGAAGCACTCACAAAATGGTATACATTTCTTGATTTTTGATAGACTTTCCATTACTAGTGACAAAGGATGTAGGTGAAGATGAACATAGTGATTTACTGGCCAACAATGTGTATAAGGAAAGTAGCTTCAACCCATTTGGTAAAGTATTTGATGGTGATTATTATGAATTTATGGTCATTGGAGGAAGATGAGAGAATCTTACCAACAAGATTGAGGCCCCACTATGAAAAGGTCCAAGGAGTAGTGATGGGTTACAACACTTGTGATGGAATGTGAACTATATCTCCATGTTGCATGTATGCTAAACACTTATTTACATATTGGTAGGTATTTTATTCTATAATAGGCTAGTAGTAAACTATTCATAAGATATTTTTGACTAGGACCATGCTACTAGTATGTGCACCACATATATTGTCATACACTTATTTCAATACTAGAGAAGCCTCTTCAGAGTAGAGGCATCTAAGTAAGGTATCGTCAAAGATCCTTAAATATAGTTCTCAATTGAGAATGATAAAATGGGATGAATGATGGATAAACATTTTTCATTAAGTGTAAGATAAGTTTGATCACAGTATGTGATTATGAAGACAATTTTATATGTCATGATAAAAAGTCTTGTTGGAACCAACAAGTTCACAAATAAGATTTCTCATGGATGTCATACATGAGACGAATATATTTTTGACCAATAACATGAACTATTTCATGGAAATGTCCGTTAGGAATCTAATAGTACGCCATGCCATCTACTCCTTTGTTATTGAATTTGTGCGCTTGTTCAAACTAAATGGGCATGAAGTATTCCTTGAAGATATCTACCATCCATTTGGAAGGAATTAGCTTATCATCCTTTGCTTGGCATTCATTGTTGACTTGGTTAATTATGAGCTATATATAGAGGCTTGCACAAAACTAGAATAGTGTTTTCAATATTACTTTTAATGTTATTTGTTTTGTTCTAATTTCCATTCTTTCACAATTTAGCAACACGAACCAAACAATTTATATCAATTACTACCATAATAATTAAAGACAATTCAAGCCTTGTGGTGTTACAAAATTCGATCTAGGACTTATGATTTAGAACATGGGTGCAGATTGGGATGGATTCTAAGTAAATAAAAAGGGTTGTTTGGAGACACCCAAGATTCGTGGTGCTTTTTACTAACCAAGATCCTCTTAGATAAATGAAAGGGGATGCATTTTTTATCACAGGGTACCCCCATGACCACATAATAGTCTTAGAATAGGTTAATGGTTAGATCCTTTTGAAAAATAGTTAAGTAGAGGTAGGTGCATAGGCAAGTGCGATAAATAAATGGATAAGGTGAATTCATAGAAATGTATGTGTAGAAGAATAGGATAATACTAACTATATAAATATATGTATTTTTATGAATGGATAAGAAGTTCGTGAATAAATCCAACTTTACAAAAATCCATATTATTTATCACTATATACATATACCAACATAGTTTTTAAAAATAAACACAAAATTAAATTAAACAAAATTAAATAAAAAATAATATAGATATGTAAATTTATCATTGTGATGAAAAAAATTAATTTTAAATTTTAGAGAGTAGTAAGAAAATGTTAAAAAACAAAATTGATGAAATCTTGGTTCCCTGGCCAAAGAACCTCTTTCCTAAAACTCTAATAATTCAATAGTGTCCCATCTGTAATAATTTTATCGCTACACTATAGGCCCAAGCCTCTCAAGGAAATTTGTGTAGAAAACTAGGCCGAAGTTGTATTGGTAACTGACAGTCCATCCCACAAATAAAGAACTCACCTTCACACTTACTATTGATTTTTTGTAATTGCCTTACATGTTTTCTCCATGTGTCCATATTCATGACATATTTAATAATCCTTGGATTCCTCAACAAAATTTTCCAAAGAGCTTAGGAGGAAGAAAGGAAATTTTATCACTAAAATATTATGTAAATTATTTAGGGAAAAATGATAATAGAAAAAGAATTTAAACTAGACTTCCAAGATAAAGTATTTAATTGACATCTAATATTCCTAGTCGTAAAGATTAAGTAACTTCTCTTTGTTGAATCTATTTTGGAATTTGATAACAAAAAAAGTTGTCTTACTTTAGAAACTTGTTCATATTTTCCTCATCCTTTACTTTTCTCTAATGATGCACCTTTTTCCCTTCACATTTTAGCCTAGTAGCAACATAGCCTCCTTAGTAACTTCAAAACCTGTTGGAGTTGATAAAGAACAACCCACAAACCCCATTGAACGCCTGCAAGCAATAACCTATCACATCAAGAGGAAATACTATAGCACAAAGGAGGTGCTCTAAAAAGCCTTAAGCAAAAAATATGCATAATAGAATGAATAATTATAATGAGATCAATCCTTAAGAAAGGAGATCAAAACCCTAAAAGAAACCCTAGTGTGCACACTTAATAATTAATAGATAATTAATTATTAATGTGCCTAAGTTTTACTTAAGTAAACCTTAAGTGATAAGTGACTTAATTAATTAACCAATATGATTAAATTAATTAAGTGAAATGACTTATTACTCTAACACCCCCCCTTAAGATGAACTTAGGAAGTAGCTAAAACACTAAGTTAAAGATGCATGAAAGCAAAGATGGGTCCTGACAACAAGGCTTAATTAGGTACCCATGTACAAATGAAATGCAACTACAAGTTAGAAAGAAAACTTGGGTCCCAACAACTAGGCTTGATCAAGTACCTAATCACAACCAAATCTCGATAAAGTGGATTAAAGGAGAAAATCCAGTGGGAAAAACTCCTCTCCAAAAAGAGATGGAAATACAAGAGTGAAAGAAGAAGAGAGATAGAAGGAGGACTCAACATGACCCCCCAAGAACTGCTTCTATCACAAAAGTACAAAATATGTTCCCCCCATAGGAGAGAGAAAAAGAGGATATGAATCCCCCCCACAAAGAAATAACTCTTGTATCACTGGCAAACATCTGAAGACAAAATATGATCCACTACCTGGAAACAACATTTATCCCCTTAGGAAGAAATAGGCCAACTGATGAAATGTTAAGCCAATCCAAAAACATACATGAATCTAGAATCCAAATCCAAATGGTAGGTGTCTCTGAAAATTGCTCAAGCGTCCTTAAGTCGGAAAGAGAAAATGCCAATCTTGAAACTTGTGAAGACTGATGAAGCACATGCTCCAAAGATGATGAACATTATGGGCCAACAACGACAATGTGGATGTCAACAAAGAGGAGATTAATTTCCTCAAAATAATCCTCCAAATCTGCAATATAGGACTCCACAAACAAGAAAGATATGTTTGCAACATAAGAGTCCAAAGTAGCTATGTCTGCAAGATGAATAATGCCCTGCTGCACTGAATCAGGAACAACATGAGATGCTAATGAAGTATCAATATGATGAGTGGGAACATGAATACAAGTATTTGAACCATCGACACATGCAAGACCTGTGATATACTCAAGTTCCTCTAGAGTACGGTTATCCTAGGGTATGAAATCTACATTTGCAAGAGGGATGAGACAATCTACAGTGGGATCCTCTAGGAATGGAGGGATATTAGAGTCTCCAAAAATCTCCCAAAGACGTTGCCAAAGTGTGCGAGGACAACAAATGTCAGATAAAGCACACAAAGTGTCAAAATCAACACTACAACCAATAACCCCTACAATATGATCTCGAATAATAACCCATGTTGATAAGCTCCTTGATGTGTCTGGTCTAGGTATGAGTACATATAAACAAGGCAAAATATGAAGCCACCTGAGATGTGTCAGAATGTCATGATGCCAAGAATCATAGTTGTCCTTATCCAGCTTGATCACATAAGGGTGAGTATAAAAAACCATGATACTCACTCAAATAAAAAATCACATATTGAAACTCTCAGTAACGATAAATCAGATCAACATGACCCATCCAACACAAACAAATCCCATGTAGGTGCCAGAATGTCCAAGTAATAAAGCAAAGTGTAAAAACACACAAATTTGAATAAAATGTACCTGGTAAATTATCTGATCAAAACAGCCACAAATCTAGAAAGAGCACTAAAACACCTTTCCAAATCCTATTCGTTTATGAAAAACGGAGTTCAAACGCAAAAGTTACGCCCCCGAGAGTGCAAAAAAAAAGTTCTAGCATTGATTGGTAAAAAAGGAATCAAAAAGGAAAACCCAGAAAATCAAACCTACACCATCAGATCGGGCTAGGAACCAGTATCCGATGCCTATTCATTTTTTAAAATCTAAGTTTGTATGCAAAAGTTAAGGCTAAAATACCAAAATTGCTCCAAAAGGTTTGAGGGTTAAGCCTGGCGGTCAGGCTAGCCGCTAGCATTAACCACTAATGGTTAACTGATGGTGGTGACCATTACCACTGTATTTTTAATTTTTTTCTCAAATTGCGTGTTGTACCAAGCCGCATGGCCCAGAAATAAAAAAAATTGCCTCCCGAAGTTACTGTGTTCAATTTTGACGATTTGATAGTCAATTTTAGGGTTTTTAGGTGCTCTGAACATGATGGTGAGGTCCTTTTGGGCTCAAAATGTTCCAAAATTGCAGGTATGCTCTGGATTAGGAACCTCTCAAAAAGCTTCAAACCCTCACAGATCTGACGCCATGAAGCCAAATTTGATGAAACAAAGGTCAATCTTGACTGAATCAACCATTCTGGATGCAATGGTGAGGTCCAAATTGATTCAAAATGCACAAAATTTAACTTTTAGGACATGATCCCTCAAACAAAGAACAAGAAGTGGTAGATCTGGAGCTTTGATACCATGTTGGATTTGATAAAGAACAACCCACAGACCCCAGTGAACACCTGCAAGCAATAACCTGTCACATCAAGAGGAAATACTGTAGCACAAAGGAGGTGCTCTAAAAAACCTTAAGCAAAAAAATGCATAATAGAATGAATAATTACAATGAGATCAATCCTTAAGAAAGGAGATCAAAACCCTAAAAGAAACCCTAGTGTGCACACTTAATAATTAATAAATAATTAATTATTAATGTGCCTAAGTTTAGCTTAAGTAAACCTAAAGTGATAAGTGACTTAATTAATTAACCAATATGATTAAATTAATTAAGTGAAATGACTTATTACTCTAACAAAAACAACACCATCAAATTGAATGAACCCCTATTCTATATTTTGGCAAACTATATTGATAGAGTTTGATCAAAACCATTTAAACATTCTAAATATAGACAATGATTTTCATCTTTAAAAAATTACCATAGAGTATTGTCATTTTTAATCTCCTCCCACGAGCTTGGATTTCTTCTACACCTATAACCTCTCATTTTTAAATTCATAGTAGCAAAGAGATACCTTTAGAATTCCTCCATTTTTTTTCATCGGCATCATTAACAAAACAACACAATTTGTGCAGACTCTTGAGGTAAATCACTTTCCATAGTTTGTCATTGGCATCATTGATAGCATGAAAAAATTTGTGCAGAATCTTGAGGTAAATCACTTGCCTACAAAACTTGGGTGCATCAACATGGACTATCCCTTGGTTTTTAGGGTTTGATTTTGTTAGGGTTTAAAATTACAAGGTTGGAAATCATATGTTTTGAAATTTTATGGTTTGAAATTCTATGATTTGAATTTTTTTGGATTTTGATTATGGGGTTTATTTTTTTTGGGATTTTCTTATGCGACGCTTTGTGTTGTTCCACTTAATTTGGTGATTACTATTTCAGAGGTCCTTGTGTTTTGGATTCAATCTATCCTTTCCCTGTAACACATAAGATAGTAAACCAATAAAAAAAGGATTTGGAAATTTACATTATTTTGAAGATTTGTTGATTTTGTGCTATCTTTGGGTCATGTATTGTGAATCAACATATATCTTTTCCCTATCAATGATGTTGTAGTCCATGAGATGCAATCTTCCAAATATTTTTAATGTGTGATTGTCAATAGGAGAGGATTATTTCAAAGTTCACATATCTCACCTTTCTATGAAGTTAGCTTTTATGTGTTTCACTTGCTTCAAAAAAATCATTGCACTAATGCAACAATCCTTCAAAACATATGTGTATACAGTCATTGCTCTAATGCAACAATGTTGTTATAAGCACAATAGTGTTTGATTCTTAATTTCTCAAGCCTAAGCTTCTAGAAATTATTAAATAAGAAATTGTAGTATGCTACTTAATTAAAAACTAAGTGACAGTAAAGTAGTGGATGTCCTCTACCTCTTCTTCATGCTTTAGTGGGTGTACCTTCCATCAAGAAATAATAGAAAAGTGAAAAACATTAAATAAAATAAATCTTGTTACCATGGGCCCTGAAAGTTTTGATGACCCACCCTAGCCATATGCACTCATTCAAAAAAGAAATTAATAGTAGTTGATCAAAGCATAAGTAGTCAACTGGATTGTAAAGAAAAGAATAGAAAAAATCAAAAAGAAATTGCAGGTTTGGACATTATAGATATACAAAGATTAATCACATCACAAAATAGTGATATGGAAAGCATTGCCAATTTTATTTTTGATTTAATTTGTATTATTAAAACAATGCACATTGTACATAGATGTAATCAAATTTTACCAAATATTATTGCACCCTCATTGTGAAAATGACTTCTCCATTTTGCACCTATTCATGTCCCTATGTTTCATGGTGACCATATTGGAACATAAAAGCTAACCTATATGGTAGGGGTTGTGGTTGCAAAAATTAAAAAAAAAATCCAATGAGAGAATGGAGCTTGTTGTCTGAAAATCACACTATATTGATAATGAAATACAAAATTTTAATGCCCAAGCTTTAGGAGTGACAAAGGAAACTATTAAGATAAAAGCTTTTGTAATGATGAATGAAATCATCAGTATATACTATTACTTATTGGTTTTATATTAGAAAGTGAATGACATCACACATTGTTGCTATATGTACATTGCCAACAATTGACCATTCCATAGCATGTGAATTTAAGAAATTTTGAGACTTAAATCACTGATATCAATATTCTACCAAATTGTGGACATAATGAAAAGCAATTGTTTTATTGAACAACAATATTCTCTGTGAAACAAAGTGCTCAAATATCATTTGATGTTTTATTTTTTTTATGTTTTGTAATATTAGCAAGAGTTATTTAATAAGAATTTAAGATTCTTGTGCTATGCCATAAATTGTTGAGTAAAATCTTTGTGTTGTCTCGAGTTCTATGTAACATTATGTAATGTCCCCAATAGGAATATTAGTGTTTTTTTTCTAAATTACCAATTTCCAAAAAAATAGATGATTTAGAGAGTACCTTAGATTGATTTAATCCCCGCAAAACAGTTATAATTCAATTAAAATAATAACTTAACAAGTAGGATAGCATCATTAGTAACTCAAGTGAATTTTCCAAATTGATTATGAGCCCCCTTTGAGGATGCACAATCTCAAGGGAAGCACATAAGAGGATGGTTGGAAGGGGTGTCTCCATGGACCTCATGTGGTGCATGCCATTCATATGAGGTGGACTCTTACCCCATGTGGCACATGCCATTGGGTAAAAGCACAATAGTGTGTCACATCTTTGACCAAATAAATATTTTTGAGTGAACTATTTTTGGCCAGAAGATGTTTGGATAAGTGGGTTTTAGCTGAAGCCATGCAATAGTGAGATGACGCCCACGTGGTGGAACCTTTTTGGCTGGATGGGTTTCGGTCGAAATCCACTTGTTCGAACATATTTCGATCGAAAACGTTCATAGTAAAATTGTAGGTGGAGCCCAAGATCACCATTTGCAAGATCAACCTTCATAGAAAAAAGAGAGAAGCAATGTACACTATTTCACCAGAGAGAGGAAAAAAGTGAGATAATTAATTTACATAATGTACAGGATTTTAAAGCCATGAGAAAAGTGTCAAGTGGGAAAACTACCCACATGGGAAAAACCACCCGAGAGAAACTAATTAGAGTAATCTACCCAAAGTGAAAACTTAATTACACTAACAAAAATAAAAAAATAGGGCTCGACCATTTTAGGTGCTCAAGCGAAGCCATTCCTTAATGAGAGGTCATTGGCCGAAGAGGAGACCGACAAGAGTCGATAAATAGCAACAATACCCAGGTTCTCAAGGTGTTTCTCCTTCTCTTCTATGATTTTTTTTCTTTGTTGTTGGTGGGTGACGTGTTGGTGTTTGTGATTTGGGTTAATTTTTTCAATTCAAAGGAGGCGTTTTTGGTGTTTAATTGGCCGAATGTTGTGGTGATATGGGTTTCTATTATTTTCTTGAAAGAAATGCATAGAATTTTTGTGTGATTTCTTTTGTGGAATAATAGATGGCAATGGTTGTGTTTATTATGTTTCTTTGTGGAGTAGGTGAATAGCATAGGTGATTAAAACCCTTTCCATGAAGTTACAATGGAATGTATTTTTGGATTTAATAGTTTAAATGTGGTAAACTGTATAAAAAACCCTTCAATGGTGAACTAGAAATTTGGGGTTTTCAATTTTTGTGTTTCAATTTTGGGTTTATAGAAATAGAAATTTAGGGTTTCAGTTAGCCCTATAGAAATGGAAATTTGTGGTTTGTATACATATACATACATACATGTACATGCACATAAAATAACCCATATGAAAACCTGAAATTAACCCATATGGCCACTATCTTGTGCCTATAAAAAACCCAGATACATAATCCTAAAATGAAAGAACATGCATACATACATACACATATATTTTAAGATCACGATTATTTATTTACTTCTGATAATCTTTAAGTAAATATATTGCATGATCCATTTTTTATTTGGGCAATTTTTTCATCAATCCTTTGCACCTCCATGAGCCTAAAGACAACTTCATCTCAATAGGCTTCTGATAAAAATTGTTATCAAGTAAACCTATTGCCTCCTTGGGGAATGAAAAAGTGAATTTGATTAAACATTGAGACATGAAACCTTGATTTCTTTAACTAGATTTATCTTCATCTTATTTGAGCATATATCTTGGTCTATTGATAGTAGAGTTATGATACCAAAGAGATTCACCACATGACATTCAATATTGATTGTTGCACTACCTTATGTCTTTCACTGTGGCATGCAAGACTAATATTTTTATAGTGTTTTCATGTAATTAATACTTCTGCCCTCAAGCATAAGATCATACTGAAACCTCACCATTCACATATGTTGCATCTCTACTCATGAATGATGGGTTACTTGGCCACTATGAATTTCTCACCATCAAACATGTAACTTTCATGAAACCCTATGGGTTTTCTCTTTTCTACCTTTCATCTGCCACTCTTGACAAAATGCTCATTACCTTCATTATCCCTTTTTACTAGAAGTGATGACTAATCTTAAGTTTGGGTCTATTACTATCATTCAATACTCTTTAGAAACCTTCATCCTTTACTTGCACCTCAAACCTTTGTTCTCTCCTTGATATCATTATGACTAAATTTCATTAATTAGAAATATACAAGTGAAACATATTGGGTTTTAAATGCATTATTTGCAACATTGTTCATTATCCTCTTGGGACTGTTACTTGGAGACCATATTATCACATTCAAATGATAATGACAAGACAAGAAGTGAACACACAGTTATGAATCCATGATAATGATGTCTTTGCCACACATTTAAGGCATAAGAAAGAATCACAATCCTACTGTACTTGCCCTCAATACTTGAGAACTCATGCATTATGGTCATTGATAATGGACTGTAACTATGTTTAGAGCAAGGAGCCTATCACTTTTAAACTTCATGTAGGTGACTATGAAAAGAATCCTAATGCTAGAGATTTTTTCCTGCTAACTCATGCTTTCAAAAAGCATGTCAATATGAGTTCAAGGCACTTTTGTTTGAGACAAGATCACTAAATGCTATCTGCTTTATATCTGTATAAAACTCATCCTTAATCATTACAAATTCTTCTAGATTAAAATCATTTTGTAATTCAAACCCCTCATTAAAACATTTCAATATGAGTTCAAGGCATTTTTGTTTTATATTTTCTCTAGAAAACTCATCCTTAGTCAAATTAAAAATTCTTCTATATTAAGATTATTTGCTAAGGTCAAGCAAAAAATTTCAAACCCCTCATTAAATGAATAAATCATATTCAAGATAATCACTAAATTTGCTAACATTTCAATATGAGTTGGCATTTCTGTTTTATATCTACTCCAGAAAACTCATCTTTAGTCATTACAAATTATTCTAGATTAGTTATTACAAATTCTTTATAGATTAACTTCATTTGCTAAAACTCATCTTTAATAGTCATTACAAATTCTTCTAGATTAGTTATTACAAATTCTTTATAGATTAAATTCATTTGCTAAAACTCATCTTTAATAGTCATTACAAATTCTTCTAGATTAGTTATTGCAAATTCTTCTAGATTAACATCATCTGCTAAGGTCATCTTTAGTCATTACAAATTCTTCCAGATTAGGATCAATCTGCTAAACCCTAAAATCTACCCCTTGTCCCATTCATCTAACCCTATTTGAATTTTAACCTTAGCCCTAAAATTAACTCTAACCTTTTTTCAATCTTACTCGACCTTGATTGATCTCTAACCATTTTTGAACCTTAATTAAACCCTAATTAAATTGTAACCTTTACCTAGAACCTAAGTCTAAATAAATAAGGTCCTAATTTTAATCTTACATGTGTGCATGTGTGTACATATGTACATATATGTATGTAAGTACATGTATACATACATATGTACAAGTGTATGTATGTATGCATGTGTATGTGTACATATGTATATGTATGTACATGTATGCATGTGTACATGTATATATACATATGTGTATGTATGTATGTATGCATGCATATGCACATATGTATGTATGCATATATGTGTACATGTGTGTATGTATATATACATACATATGTATGTATGTATGTATGTATGTATATGTATACATGTTCATGTGTATGTATGTACTTGAGTATGTATGTATAAATATATGTATGTATATGTACATGTACATATATATATATATATAAATATATCATTACAAATTCTTCTAGATTAACATCATCTGCTAAACCCTATTTAATCTACCTCTTGTCCCATTCATCTAACACTATTTGAATTTTAACCTTAACCCTCAAATTAACTCGAACCTATTTTCAATCTTACTCAACCTTGATTGACCTCTAACCATTGTTGAACCTTAATTAAACCCTAATTAACATGTAACCTTTACCTAGAACCTAATTATAAATAAATAAGGTCCTAATTTTAATCTTACATGTGTGTATGTGTGTACATATATACATACATATGTACAAGTTTATGTATGTATGCATGTATATGTGTGTATACATATGTATATGTATGTACATCTATTCATGTCTACATGTCTGTATACATATGTGTATGTATGTATGTATGTACATATATGTGTATGTGTGTATGTATGTATCTATGTATGTGTGATATCCTAAAATGTTATGTCCTAAAATGAGATGCTAAACAACTAATGATGCAATAAAAAGAACTAACACAAATAGGACACCTCAACGATTAGCCTAAGAAATGGTAAACATGAAAGCAAGATGAAATAAGTTGAGATTGATTATACCATCATGTTGCTTCTTCCTTGGCTGGCCCTTGATCTTTGGATGTCTTGTGTGCTCCTTGGATGGCTATGGAGTTAAGTGGATGCAAGATGCAAAATGGATTGATGAAAAATGCTCTGGAGAAGCTAAAATGCTGCAAATGACAATTTGGAAAGAGTTTGGTAGCAAAAGACTTGATTCCTAAAATGAGAGAAATGAGGGGGTATTTATAGAATAATTTGAACTCTCTAGAGAATTCAACGGTTGAGATTGATCCAACAAGGTCAAGATGGAGGGCTATGGTGAGTTGAGGACTCACAAGCCCTCACATCTTGACATGTGGAATGTGAGATGTCTTGGGGTGGGATGATGTGAAAATGAGGTGGAAGAGAAGTACATGAGGTGACTGAAGGACAAGTACCTTGGGGGATGAGAAGATTTCCTCAAAAAGGAACTTCTTGTCCCCAAATGAGGATGAAAGAGACATTTGAGGAATTTTAGAATTCCTCAAAAATCTCCATGGGAAAAGGGGAAGTGGTTGGAGAAATAAATATGAATTAAAAATTCACATGCTTAGGAGAGTTTATTGGATAAAAGAGGGTCTCCAAAAAGTTAGAGAATTGTCACATGTGGGTGATGTGACAAGTCAAAGGTTCTAGAAATCCTTGGCACATGTAAAGTGACAAGTCAAGCCTTCTAGAACTTTGCATGGGGATGGGGTAGACCTTGGAAAGATAAAAGTGAATTAAAAATTCACATGGGGAAGAGAGGAGCCTTGGGTGAATAAATGTGAATTAAAAATTCACATGGGGAAGAGAGTCAAGGCCAAGAAAGGCAAGTGGAAAGGTTGACTAGAAAAGGTATGCTAAATGTGGCTAATAATTTTGATTAAGGTTGTGCAAACACAGGATTAGGATTATTAATGAGAGATTAGAGGCGAGTGGGAGATTATGGAGGATGTGACACTAATCTTGATTAAGTGGTGCACATCCTAATCACAGATTAATTAATTTAATCTGAATTAAAAGAGGATTATGGAGAACGTGACAAGGAGGGAGAAAAAGAGGGATTAAAAATTGGTTTTAATCCAAATAGATCAAATGACTAAATTAGAAAAAATCGTCTTATTTAGTTAATTTAGAAAAGAAAAGGTGTAAGGTAAAGTATTTAATTTATTCAATTACATACTTTAGGAACCTTAGGCAGAAAATGAAATAATGATTAAATAAATTATTTAATCACTATTAATGAAATAGATGAATAGAGTAGACGATTTTGATCATGTGGAAGTGATCGAATTTAGATGTCTATATTATTCCCCTCTTCGAAGTACCATTAGAATAACTGTGCTTCGAAGAAAAGGAAATGCAGATGACTCTATAGAGGAAGTAACCAAAAAATGATGCCCCAGTGTGGGGAGGAGGACCTGAACTATCCAATTAGTGGGGGAATGGATGAAGATGCCCCAATCCTGCAAGGGAATGACCATGACAAGGAAAATAGATAAATGTGAAGGGTATGCCCCCTCGAGAGGATGACGGGGGAAAAAGAGGGGTCCCGGGTGACTTTTCGATAGGAAAAAATAGATGGTATGGTTGGAAAAAGTGCAAAAAATTAGGCAAGTTTTTCTTTTGAATGAAGTCAATCGGACAAATGGGGTGCAAATGGCGGCCTCGGGAAAGGAAGGGATTAATCGAAGGAAAAAAGGTAAATAAGAGGTAAAAAATACCTCTTAAAAGAGGGGGGAAAATGAATATAAGGTAATTTTAGAAATTACCTCACCTCATTTGCACATTTTAAATTAACGCATTTTAAATTTTTTATTGAAAATGTAAGAAATGGGTTTTGTGGGTGGGTTAGGGAAGAAAAATGGGTAGTCAAGAAAATAGGAAAATTTGGGTTGGAAAGATGGGGGAGGGGGAAAAATGCAATTCACCCGTAGAAGGGCGAATACTCCCTCTGACAGGCGGGTCCACCCCCATGGTCGAGCGGGTCTGCCTCGGGGTTGGGCGGGTTCGCCCCGCGATCAGCGATAGCGACGCCGCCTGTCAACCAGCGGAGCCACCCCGGCTCGAGGCGAGTCCGCCTCGGCGTGGGGCAAGTCCGCCCTATGGCCAGGGGTGGGTCCGCCCCGACAAAGGTGGGTTTGCCCCACGGCAAGGGGGGGTCCACCCTGATGAAGGGCGGGTCCACCCCGGCTCGGGGCGAGTCCGCCCCACGGCCAGGGGCAGATCCACCCCAGCCCGGGAGGGGGAGAGTTAGAGGGCAGGGGTGAGGAAAGAGAGAGAAGAGAGAGAGAGGAAAAAAGATTAAAAAAGAAAGTCCCGAGGCCCGGAAAGAGATTGACGAGGGTTGATAAGGTGAATGTTATGATTACAGGATTTTGGTCGATTATGGACCCATGAGCAAAGGCCAGAGGCATTGGCATCTATGATAGAGACCATGAGTGGGGTAGACCATGCAGCACTAGAGCAGGCATAGGACAGGTGATAGGATACAGGTGCTTTGACAAGTACCAGATGGAGGTGTAGCACATATTATGAGATTATGCTTCTTATTTGAGGATGATATGTAGGTGGTTATGATGTGACTATATTTTGTATATGGACGTTGTATTATTTTGATGATGATATGTGATGGTCCCCATTGATATTATGCTGTACATTTTTGTGATGGATGCTTTATGTTATGCATATGGTGTTATATTGATGTTTTTGTGGTAGATGATGTATGTTATGCACATGGTGTTATATTGATGTTTTTATGGTAGATGATGTATGTTATGCACATGTATATGATGAGTTGTGTTGATATGGATGTTGTGTTATGATGTTAATGATTTATTTATGTATGTTCAAATGATGTGATTATGGATGATGTTAATGATTTATTAATGGTAATACAATTATATATATGATGTAATTAATATGGGCCTAACAATGATGCATAGGTGGGTATGAAAATATATGGAAATGTATGGATGAATGAACCTAATGAATTGATGCAATATGGATAAATGGACCTAATGAATTGATGCACATGGATAAATGAACCTAAATGAATAGATGAAAATGGATAAATGAACATAAATGAATTGATGCACATGGATAAATGAACCTAATTGAATTGATGCAAATGGATAAATGAACCTAAATGAATTGATGCAAATGGATAAATGAACCTAAATGAATGTAGACATAGGTATCAATGGGTAGGTGATAGGCGTAGGGTGTGTGGGGCATAGTACCTATCAAGAACCGTAAGGATCCTGAGAAGAAAATTTAGTAAGAAGGAATGAGAGTTTGCACAACCAAAATCAGGAGTTATAGATGTGGGAGAAAGATTGGATGAAGGGGGAATATGCAATGAGATGAAATACAAAATGAATGCAATTTGCCATCCTTTAGAGTAGTGATTTTTTCTATAGCATAAGACATCGGGCGTCAGGGTATGTAAACCAAGATGGATTAATGTCTAATGCATAAAACTAACACAACAAACAAGAAGGCTATCCCAATATCCCAAAGTCATGATGACTTTGGTTGGGCCAGGTATTGGAATAACCACAAGCACAAAGGGATGCCCCCACATAATGCAGGATTCGAGAGGAATCCTGGTGGGTACTACGTGGAGCATCCCAATAGAAACAACAAGAAAATAGTCAAGAGCTGCCCCTATGTTGACTAGGCAAAACACACCATAATATGATGGATCATGGCGATCTTGACTAGTGAAGAGAGGAAGTTCAAATAATAAACAAAATCCAAAAGTACCAAAAAGATCATGATCAATTACAAGCGTCCTTTGCCATAAGATCCCAAGGATGGATGGGGTTGATGTGGTCTATTAGGAAGGATGCATTCTGTTAAGACCAATGATGGATACTAAGCTAAAGTGACCGAGATGACGAAGGATAATTGCCATTAAGCAGATTTCTTGATACGAGAAGATCTTGTTTGTGAAGAATCGACGATGATATGGACATACTTGACAAAAAAACAACAAGAGGATAAGACACCACCTAAATACCTAGGGGCTTAAGGGTTGATCAAAGATCAGCCTTGCCTACATGAAAGCACATAGCCCTCGTAGTTTAGGAAAAGACTACGGTAATAGAGAAGAAAGTGGACTGATGGAAACTGATGGATGACCAAGACAAACACGAGCCCCGGGGGCAGATCAAAAGATCAACCTTGGCTACATGCAAGCGTAGGGGCAACGTAGTTCAGATAGAACAAAAGATGGAGGATGGAAAAGATCAAAAAGTGGACCATGAGGACAGATGATGAAGGACAAAATGCCTCAGGGGCCAATCCAAAGATTAGCCTTGCCTACGTGCAAGCGTAGAGGCGTCGTAGTTCAAGAGAAGACACAATGAGACCTAGATGGAGACAAACACGAGGAGTGAACCTAGATGGAGACAAACACAAAAATGAGATGACACAAGCTCAGATTAGGATAACAAGCTCAAGATGTCAGATAGCGGATGACGGTCGTCCAATGCTCAACTAGAATATACCAAGCGACGAGGTGATGCAAGCGGATGGGAGGATATGGGGATTGAGGAATTGGCAGATAAGCCATAAAGTAACCAGGACGTGAGGTAGATAATGATTAAGCCTTATACGAGAAGCACCTATTGCCAGGTTTTCACTAGTCTTACATATCCAAGGCGCCACGCAGGGGTGGTTTTCACCATAGGATGAATTATTTCTCTTTACTATTTTTGGATTTTTTTGATTTTTTGATTTTTTTTTGTATTTTTTGAGATTTACCAGGAAGGATACCCCAGCTGACCTAAGTATAGAACTTCTTCAGGTGTATGATGTTGATGGGTTCTTCCAAGGGCTAGCCTTTAGGGGTGGAGATTCTGTAGGTGCCAGAACCATATTTTGTGGTGACGACATAAGGGCCCAACCAATTTGCTTCAAAATTACCCTTTTTCTCTCAATCTTGTTGATTCCACTGATTCTCTTTAAGGACCAAATCACCAACATTGAATTGGAAAGGGAAAACTTTCTTATTGTATCTCCTTTTGAGTTGGTTATGATAGGCTTGCAGATGGTTATAAGCCTTGACCCATTTTTCATCCAGCAATTCCAATTGTGTCAAGCATGCCACTAGGGTGTCTTCATCAGTGATGAGATTATTGAGGGAGATTCATAGTGAAGGGATTTCAACTTCAATTGGAAGGATGGCTTCAGTGCCATAGACAAGAGAGTATGGAGTAGCATCGGTGGGGGTGCAGATGGATGTATGGTAGGCCCAAAGAGCAGGATGGATATGGAGGTGCCAATCTCGGCCAGTGCTATTGACCATTTTCTTAATGATTTTGATCAATGTTTTGTTTGTTGCTTCTGCTTGTCCATTACCCTGGGGGTAATAGGGGGTGGACCAATGATGTTGGATATGATACATGTCAGAAAGGAGCTTCATACACTTATTCTTGAATGGCTTTCCGTTATCAGTCATGATGGCAGAGGGGATACCATACTTGTAGAGGATATGGTAGAGGATGAACTTAGAGATTTGAACACCAGTGATTTGAGTGAGTGGTATATATTCCACCCACTTGGTGAAGTATTCAGTGGTTGTGATGATAAAATTGTGACCATCAAAGGATGGAGGGTAGATCTTTCCAATCAAGTCGAAACCCCATTATGAAAACGACCAAGGTGTCATGATAGGTTGTAGCTCTTGTGCCAGAGCGTGAATCAAATCTACATGTTGTTGACATGGAAGACACTTTTTGACATATTCACAAGCATCACGTCCCATTGTAGGCTAGTAATACCCTGCTCATAGAATCTATTTGGCTAAGGCCATACCATTAGAATGGGCCCCACAAATACCGTTATGCACTTTTGTTAATGCTATGCGAGCTTCGGTTTCATCTAAACAATGGAGGATAGTTCCATCATACCCACATCGATAAAGTGTATCACCGATGATGGTGTAGCGGGTAGTGCATTGGATAAATGATTTACATTGGTTTCTCGTGAGATCAGGCCGGAGGGTGTTGTCATGAACATAGGTGTAAATTTTGTGGTACCAAGGGGATTTAGGACCTACAATATCACACACCATGTCACTCTCAGGGATATCGTATGCTGGGATTAGGAGTTGCTCGACTAGGAACTGAAAATCTATGCGATCTTTTGGCATGTCGAGGAGAGAACCAATGGTAGCCATAACGTCTGCTGCCTTATTCTGGAGTCTCGGGATCTACTCAAATTGGATGGAGGTGAAATATTTTTGAAGTCATCCACCATAGGTTTGGAAGGCAAAAAAATTTCATATTTTGTTAGAAACTCATCATTGACCTATTTTATAACCAACTGGGAGTCACCAAAAACTTGCAGATGAGTGATGTGCCATTGGACTGCGATTCTAAGGCCTATGAGAAGGGCTTCATATTCAGCGATGTTATTGGTGTAGGGAAAAGCCAGTCTGAATGATTTTGGTATGTAATCACCTTGGGGGTGATAAGCAAGACTCTTGCCCCCGATCCATTATTAGTGTGTGATCCATCAAAGTATAGTGTCCATGTGGTAGCTTCCGATACTGCAAATACTCCTTCATCTGGAAATTTGACTTCTATGGGGTAGGCATCTACTAACGGAGCATCTGCCAACTGATCTACTATTACCTATCCTTTGATTTCTTTTCTATCCACATATTCTATATCAAATTCACTGAGAAGCATGATCCATTTAGCCATTCAGCTAGTTAGGGTTGTCTTAGATAACAGGTACTTGAGGGGGTCCACTTTTGATATCAAATTTATTAGATGGCTAAGCATATAATGATGTAATTTTTGTGTACTGAAGACCACAGCGAGACATGCTTTCTCCATTGGTGAATAATTAAGCTCATAACAAACTAGTGTTCAACTAATGTAATAGATTGCTCGTTCTTTTGAGGATTTTTCATGTTGTGCCAACAATGCCCCCAATGCAACTGAAGTGGAAGAGATGTATAGCAAGAGGGGTTTTCTAGGGATAGGTGGCATCAAGATTGGTGGGTGGGCCGAGTATTCTTTGATCATATCAAAACCCAATTGACATTGTTGATTCCATTTGAAGGTGGTGTCTTTCTTTAGAAGGTGAGTGAATGACTGACATTTATCCGCAAGCTGGGCTATAAACCGACGGATGGATTGTAGCTTTCCTTGAAGGCTCCTTAACTGTTTCAGGTTTCTAGGTGGAGGCATATCCATGATAGCTTTTACTTTAGTAGGGTCCACCTCGATGCCTCTCCGGGAGACTATGAAGCCCAACAATTTCCCTGACATGACACCAAACACTCACTTTTTTGGATTCAGTCTTAGCTTGTACTGCTCCAAGCGCTCGAAGATCATTTTCAGGATGGCAGGGTGCTCTTCTCTGGTTCTGGATTTTCCCAGCAAGTCATCCACATAATCTTCCAAGATAATGTGGATGAGGTCATGGAATATAATAGTCATTGCTCGTTGATATGTTGTCCCCGCATTTTTGAGGCCAAAGGGCATGACATTGTAACAAAAGGTACCCCAAGGTGTTGTAAAAGTAGTTTTGTGTTGATTTTCAGGGGCAATTCGGATTTGATTCTAGCCAGAGAAGCCATCCATAAGGGATAACATCTCGTGTCCCACAGTAATGTCGACCAACATGTCAATGTTAGGCAATGGAAATTTATCTTTTGGACAGGCCTTGTTAAGATCCCAAAAATCTGTGCAAATTTTGATGTCTCCGTTAGGTTTAGCAATAGGTACCATATTGGAAATCCAATCAGAATAATCAATGATCCTAATAAAGCCAGCATCCAACAATTTTTCCAATTCTTTTTAAACTAATAGTGCTACCTGTGGGTGCATCTTTCAGAGCTTCTGCTTGATAGGTTTGGCATCTGGACAGACATCCAAATGGTGTACAACAAGATTAGGATCCAGGCTGGGCATATCAGAATAAGCCCATGCAAAATTGATAACTCCATCTCAGAGAATTTGGACAATGGTGAGATATTCTTCTTCTGATAAAGATTTGGCTACATAGGTGATCCTTGGAGTTTCTTCTGTGCCCAAATTTACCTCTTGCGTCTCTTCAATGAGAATAGAAGAGTACTCCAATATTTGTGTTCCCACAAGGGGAAGATGAACATCCCCATCTTCCAGTGCCGTATTGAGATTTTCACTGATAGATAAACCCTTTTTTTTTACGTTTTCCCAATCAAAAAGCGCCTTAGTGAGGTTTTCACTTGATGACCTATTTTGTTTTTGTTTCTTTTTGCTTTTGTGGTTAGGGCGTTCATCTTCCCCCAATCCCATGAGATGTACGTAGGTATCCTCTAAGGGAAATGTGTTGACAGGTGTGCTACCTTGTAGGTCATGATCTATAAGTTTAGGATGTTTGAGGGATAAGGTTATGGTGCAAACAAACAAGCATTCAAACATGGTAGGGAGGTCAACGTGATTGAAATCATCGTACATGTGTATGATGGACTCTTCTTCTAGTATGTCTTCGAGGGAACCATCGTCAAGACTAACATTGTTAGAAGTGCTAGAGGATGTTGCAGGACCCTTCTGTTTAGTATCATAACCCAAGCCCAAATTTCTTGGTCGGATGGTAGTTGCTTAATTGGGTTGGCATTTTCCTTGTTCTTCTGTACCAAGGCCTCCGCCTTGGTAATGACACTTTTCAATGAACTTGGAGGCACGCGGATAAACTTCTTGAAAGTATTATATAAGGGGACATGGTGGCTCAGGTTCCTCTTGGTAAACCCATTGACTGATATCTTCTTTCATTTGATCTTGAAGGGATCCTAGATCATTGAATGTTGTCGAACCCATGTTCTTGGAGGTGAGTGTAAGTGTATTTTCTTCCACTTTTGTACTGGCAGAGTTGGTTGTCCATATGTGCGGGGTGAGGGTGGCATGGTTGCCACATTTAGTGTGGTATGCATTTTGTATTCACCACATCCCTTGTCTATGATCTGAACCTTGGTGAAGGTGGAAGCAGGTGTGGATGATGGTGGAGATGAGGTGTTTAGTGTATTGGTGGATGGGCCAGAATTAGATGTTAGGGATGCCCCCATTTTGACTCCTAGGAAGTAATGTGAATGTAGAAAGGAAGCTTCCAAGTAATGACAATATTCAAAAGGTTGGGGATCAACTTTTATGGTAACTTTTGTTCCTTGAAATGGGAACTTTAAGCATTGATGATAGGTGGATGGGATGGCTTGCATAGAATGAATCCATGGATGGCCAGGAAGGATGTTGTATGGAAGTTCAAGGTCCAAAACATGACACATAGTGTACTATACAATGTGGCCCACTTGAATAGGGAGGAAAATAATACCTTCAGAATCCCGCTCTGCATTATCATATGCTTTGATGGTGATAACTTGACTTCTTAAATCAGCCTAGGTGTATCCAACCTGTTGTATGAATTTTAATGTGCAAAGATTTAGGGTCGAACCATTATCTACTAGTACCCTTTTTACTTTTTGACAATTTACACCAACCTCGAGGTGGAGGGGGCAATTGTTGCTTGAATCAAGATGCGGCATGTCTTTTTAGCTAAAGGCTAACTGATAGGTTGATGAGAGATTGCCTACCAATGCTTGGAATTGGTTAGGGTCAATATCATCGAGCACTTGTGTGCTTTGCAAAGCCTTAGTCAAGATGTCTTGATGCACAGGAGATGACTTAAGTAGATCTAAGAGGGATATTTGAGCTGCAGTCTTGCCTAGGTGGTCTAGGATGTTATATTATGAATTGACGGATGACCGTTGGGTAGATGGAGGAGCTGCAGGGACTGTGATGCGGGTTCGCTGAGTGGTAAAAATACATTGTGGATCTTTTCCTTTGACATGTATCATGGATACATGTGGCTCTACTTGTTATACATATGAGACCACACCTTGATAATTGTATGGCACATTTTTATAGTTGATGTTATTGGTGTTGTTACCTTGCTTGTTGTTGTTGCTAGGTCTAGGATTAGAGTTGGAAGTACTAGGACCCTGATTCTGGTTAGGAAAAGCATTTTGATATATCTAGAGTTGAGCATTGGATGAAGACGCTGTGTTAGCATCTACATGGATTTCACCTCGATTGATGAGGCCTTGAATGTAGGTTTTTAGGCCTTAACATTTATCTAAGGTATGTCCCTTAATCTTGTGAAATTCACAATATTCGTTGTCTTTAAACCAAGCAGGCTTGGGTTTAGATGTATCAAGAAGTTTGGTGACATGATATGTGATGGGATAATTGGATTGAAGAAGCTTGTTAAACACCACGCTAAGGGGTTCTCCCAACTGAGTGAACTATCATTTGTTTCCCCCTTGGTTATTTGGTTGGATTGTTGTCGTGGTGCCCCTTGGGGGACGGATATGGCATTCTGGATTGACGGTTGTTGCCGAGGAGGGTATTTTTGTGTGGTGGTGGCCACTTGAACATGTCTGGTGTTAGTGACTCCATCATTGACATCATTTTATTTCTATTCCAATAATGAGGTTTATCCCCAAAGGATTTCTCTCTATCAAAATTAAAATGTTTGACTTGCCCTTTTCCAACAAGGGCCTGTTCCAAGATGGGACCCTTCTCCACAAGTGCCGCAAAGGTGGTGATACAATGGAGTTGGAAATTATGAGCCATATCTGGGTGGGAATTTTTGATAAATAAAGTGACCATGTCTTTTTTTGTTGGTGGGGATTTCATCCTGCTAGCCAAGGCACACCATCTTTGCAAGTAGCTTGCAAAGGTCTCTCCATCACGTTGCTTTTCTTTCAGGAGATCAAGTGTGTCAATATCCTTCTCTAGATTAAAAGAGAAGCAGGAGACAAATTGTTCAGATAATTGTGCAAAGGTTTTGATAGATCCTTTTTCAAGGCCCATAAACTAGTTAAGGGAAACCCCTTGTAGAATTTGTGGAAAAAGTTGGATAAGATAATTATCATTATGCATGACCTCTTGGAAATGGGCATAAAATTCTTGAAGGTGAGCTCTAGGGTCCCTGGTTCCTTTGTATTTATCAAATTTTGGTATCTCAAAATGTTTGGGAAAAGGAATCAAGGAAATGGAGGAATCAAAAGGATAAGGACATATGTCCTCAAACTTGAATGTTTGTTTATCCGCTCCAACTTGTAGGTCCTTTAATGCTACTTTTACTTCTTCCAAGTCCTTATTGACGGGGGTCATGGGAGTCAAAGTGGATTGATTTTACGGATAGTATTGTGGATATGATGAGGATGGCCCTACCGTTGTTGAATCATAGACGGGTTGAGTCGGATATGATTGTGTTTGCTGATTATAAGTGGATTGATAGTTGGATGATTGATTGTGATGAGTGGGAGCCACTTGTTGGTAAGGCAATTGTTGTTGATAGTAGGAAGTGAGAGAGGGGTCCTATTGTTGCATAGCATTTTGGTAATGTGTGGAGGTAGGGCCTCTTTGTTGATGTGATGATGGTTGTTGGTAATAGGAAGTGTAAGGTGCCCCTTGCTAGTAAGCTGGTTGTTGTTGAAAGTAGGGCATATAGGATTGGTATTGTTGTGCAATGGTGGGTTGTTGTGTGGCATATGGGTATGGATTCGATGTTTGTTGGTGGGGATGATGTTGAGGTTGTGAAGGATTGGTGTAAGGTGGCGGTTGGGTATGTGTTTGGTTTTGAGCATTTTGATGAGGATTCGTATGGGATGGAATAGTGTATGTGCTAGAGGTATGATAGAGGTACTTAGTAAGTGGGTTATGGTGTGTTTGTGTAGGGATATGCACATGTTGTTGTGGGGGTCGTTGTTGTGGTTGTTGTTGATGATATGGGTGAGATGAGATATGCTGTTGCTGGGGGGCAACCACGAAAGGGTTATGCAGTGGTTGTTGTGGTTGTGAGGTAGGCTGCACTACTTGATGTGATGGTTGTGTAAGAATGGTAGTGTGTTACAAATGTTGTGGATGGAAGGGTTGAGATGAAGCTAGAGCGGTAGCAGTATGTTGTGGTGGTGTGGGTAGTGTGGTGGATTGGTGTGGATTATTTGGAGGTTGTTGAAATGTAGGAGGTAGCACGTTGGTAAGTGTAGGTGTGCCCCCAATATTAGAATATGGGGGAGGAAGCGGTGGAGCAGATGGGATGCATGGTGGCATGCCATAGGTATGGGGATCATTAGGATTGGGTGGTGGAATAGTAGATGTTATGGTTAGAAAACAAGGATATTCTTAGACTTGATGGATGAAAGAATTTCCGAATTCGGGGTGGTACTAGTTTTTAGTGGGTGCACCTTCAGGAATGTAGGAACCCTCTGGAACATTTTGTGAGGTTTGTGGATCAACAAATGTGGGAAGGGCATATTATGATGTATCAAAACCAGATGGTGGTTTCAATCCCTTCATGAGTAAGGTGGCAAGGATCTTATCCTCACGTTCATTTAGGAGATGATCTATCATTTGGACATTGGCATGATTACTGAGATATTCATCAATGGTGACTTTAGGTTGATTGACCATGTTTTCATCACTGGGTGGTGTTATATTCTGAATGTCGGTGTTCGATTGACATGAGACGCAATTATGGGGATCATGTGGAATGTTATTAGGATCTTGAGGGACATGTGGTTGGGAACCTTGAGTTTTTTGGTCTGCCATTTTCTTTTTTGTTTGTGAACAGGTATGAACGGGCATGAACGTGCAAAATGACTAAGTGATTTCAAGATGCAACTTCTAAAGGATGATCTAGGTGATGATTTGGATTGATTGATTCAAATTGGATTAGGATTGTTGGATGTTGGATCGATTGATAAAATGATGGATCAATTTGATGATTTGGATAAGGATTGGATTTGTTGGATCAATTGATGATTTGGACAAGGATTGGATTTGATGTTGGATTTGGATAGATTGGATTGGATTGTTTGGATCAATTGGATAAGATTGGATCAATTGATGATGTATCAATTTGATGATTTTGATTGGATGATGGATCAATTGATGATGCATCAATTTGATGATTTGGATAAGGATTAGATGATGTTGGATTTGGATAGATTGGATTGGATTGTTTCGATCAATTGGATAAGTTGATGGATCAATTGATGATCTATCAATTCGATGATTTGGATAAGGATTGGTTAATGGAGGGGATCCTAAAACCTGATTCAGAAATCAACCTAAGTGACTTATGACGTTGGTTGATCGGATAGCTAAATCAATGATCACGATGCTGAATCCACCTTGAGATAGAAGGGGATTGATTTGGGCCAATGATGTTGACTTACAACACAAATCCACCTCAAGATAGAAGCAGATTGATTAGGTTGAAGACAAGGATTGATATATAGGATAACGATCAAACTTAACGCCTTGGTCAATTTGGGAGATAACTCCTAAAACAAGGTTTAAAGGATTTTGTGTTGAGAGATGATGATGAATGAAAATGAAAGATGTCTTGATGGTTTTTTGTATGATGGCGGTGTTGTTGAAGTGTTCCTTTTGGAAGAAAAGCAGCTCTTTAAGTCACACGGTAAGATGGGTATCCCAAATTGTGAAATGATCAATGGGAATGTGGTAAATAGATGTTTTAGAAAGGTTAAATGGAGGCTTGGAATGGTCAAATGGATGAAATTGTCCATTCAAGAGGGCGTATCCATCGTTCTATAGTCAAACAATGGATTAGGAGGGCGTATCCGCCCTTCTACAGTGAAAAATGTTGAAACAGGGGGGCAAATCCGCCCCTTTGTAGTGGAAAATGTTAGAATAGGGGGCAAGTTCGCCCCTTTGTAGTGGAAAATATTGGAACAGGGGGGCAAGTTTGCCCCTCTGTAGTGGAAAATGTTGGAATAGGGGGGAAATTTTGCCCCTCTGCAAAAAAATAGTGACTTTGTTTGGATGAGAGATTATGGAAAGGACTTGAAAGGACTCAATGAGGCTGACTTATCAAAATTTACTAGTTTTTCAAATAAAGACACTTTGAACAAGCACAATCCTATGATTAGTGTTAAGGGGTATGGCCAGCAAAGGTCTTCCTCTAGGATGCACAAGGTTTCTAGGGAGTCCTTGATATATGCTCGGTACTGTAATGAAGGATTTCTGCAAGATAGATTGGTTAGTCGAATGCATGCAATATTAATTAAATCCAACAAACAATGAATTACATGGGAGATAAATGAGAAAGGAAATGAAACTAGAATAGTGTCACGCAATCTTCTCTCCTCCATGATTGATTTCCACTGTACCTCCTTAGCTTGCTGTGATAATGAATGCCCTCAGATTTGATGAGCAAACTCTATATGCCTAGTCCTAAACAATGCTTTGAAGGATTTGTAAAATATTATTGCACAAGAAAATTAATTCTATAATGCAAGTGGCTAAAATGACAAATGCAAAAGATGATAAAAAGAGATAATAACCAAATATAAGATTAATCAAGATTGCAATATTTAGAGATGTCAAAAATGAGCAAAAGATTGTCATTTTATAGAAAATGCAATCTTGAACGAACGGATGAGATGAGAGATTGAGAAATGCTCTAGAATCAAAGGTCAAGATTCAATATGGCAACTCTCAATTAGGGTTAGGGAAAGATTCCCAAATGTGTGGACAAGATTTAATTTAAAAAATTAAATCAATGATGGAGAATAATTGTGACAGTGAGATGAAATTAGTAAAAAATCAAGAGATAAGAAGATGAGATTTTAGAAAATCAGTAATTTTAGCAATTACTTGATTTGTAGAAGAATATTTCCATTTTGAATTAAATTAATTTAAAATAGGGATTTTGTGAGATAATGAGTAATTGATTTTTGAAATTAATTACTAAAAGAAGAATCAGTTAACGATGTGACATTTTTAAATAAATTATTTTATTTAAAAAGATGGAAGTGTCACATAAAGCAATTAAATTATTAAGAATAATTATTTAATTTAGAAGAGGTAGTTAATTAATTAAATAAATTAATGAATCTATTTAATTAAGAGATGATTTAGGAATTAGTGACATATTAAATAAATATATTAAAATATACTTATTTAATAATTAGGAGGACGTTAATGATAAAGATTAATTAAATAAATGAGACTTTATTTAATTATGAGACAACTTTGATAATTAGTGACACATTAAATAAATAAATCATGAAGAATGGAAGATCATGAAGATTTATTTATTTAATAATCATGAAGAATGGAAGATCATGAATTAATTCAATAATTATGCATTATTCAATTAATAGTTGAAGGTGGGTTAGAAACATAATTAAAATGTCATAATTATGTTAGGACGAAAAGTGGTAAAATATTGCTTGCAGGCCTTGGTCATTTTTATGTGTTTACATTTGCCCCTCTTTTTCATAATGTAGTTTTATGGCATTATGGCAAAGAAAACAAGTCCAAAATATGCCCCAGCGAAGGTATGGAGTGCCTATGCCCCCCCCCCCCCTGGGGAAATTTTTTGAATTTCGATCGGGGGTCAGAAAAAATTGGAAAATGTCCCGATTAAACAAATTAATGACCAGAAAAACAAAGGCGCGACTGGATTTAAAAATGGAGGACGTTAAGTCAACAAAAATGTCAGTCAACGAAAGTCAAATGAGCCTCCAGTACAAACCTACAAGGTCAAAACCCTAATTTTCAGCCTATAAATAGGTTGAAAAAGAAAAAATCAAGTGTCATTTGTTCATTTGCTATATAGAATTTTTAGAGATCAGAGCTTAGAGAGACGATGGTGATTCTAGTGACAAACCATCATGGATACAACCTGCGGACCTTTCGATGACCCGAGGGCGTAGAGGCATCAATAAGTACCCTATCCAACTTGTCAATTTTTAAATTTTATGCATTTATGAGGGTTTGCGGGGGGTAATCAAGTGCGTTGCGATGCAAATGATGTCACGTAAGCCACAAATGCCTTTGTGTTCAATGCATTCATTTGCATCGCGATGCAAGTGCGTTGGGTAGTCAGGATTTTTTTTGTTAAAGCTTGCATTTGCTAGGGGAAACAACACAATCATCAAATTGCAACGCCAGTGAGGCATTCCGTGATGCATCTGTAATGTTGCAACGCAATTGCCTGGTCAAACGACGCAATTGAGGAATCACGACGCAATTTCCATTTAGAGCAATGCAATCGTTGTTAGGCTACACAATTGCTAGATAGGGTGACACATTTGGCATATTGCGACACAAGTGTCATTTGCAGAGCCGCAAGTGACGAATCATGACGCATTTGTAGTCAACGCAATGCAATTGAAGTTGACCAATGTTGACTTTATGTAGATATTAGTTTCAGATGTATTTTGATGTCCATAATGCTGACCCATGGGCGCTAACTTGTGTTTTTGTATGTGTAGATGCGATTGGTGCCGATATACACATGCGAGTTTAGATCAGTGACATATGCCTTTAGAGACCGTTTGAGTGACAGGGAGAGATAGCGTCTCTTGACACTAGGATTGTACTACATCACATACATGCCCATTATTCAAGCAAACATGGGTTTGCTGAAAGCTCTTTGTGAGAAGTGGCATTCAGAGACTTGCTCTTTTCACCTACCGATAGAAGAGGCTACAATCACCTTAGAGGATGTGTACCGCATTCTTCACATACCGATCTGTGGAGAGAGAGTTGTGTACAACCCGCACCAAGGGCAGAAAACCCTATTAGATATGTATGAGGATGTCGGTCATGCCCAAATGGGTATTGATGGTTAAGAGATTGGTTGAGATGTTGTGGCCAACCGGTTTCCCAAGTGGGATGCCATGCTTATGACCCTGATTGCTGGATTACTGATTCTAGATCATCGTGGTCATGGATTTCCTATTGGATGGGGGGATGTATTAGTCTGTATGCGAGGACAGAGGACCGTTTTTTCTTGGGGGCCTTATTTTTTGGCCATGCTATATCATCAGTTGCATGAGGTCATCTATCATCAGGGCCAGAGTATCAGTTGCGGGACTACTCTCCTCATGATTTGGGCATAGGAGTGCATTCCCATTTTTTGGCCACCAGTACAGATGCAGCGGTTGGGTGATGGGATGCCATATGTTTATCTGTATGTGGGTTCAGTCAGTCAGACTCGCGTTGGGGATACCGGTTACTGGTGTCACAGGATTGACACCATGATTAGTTTAGTCTGGAGGCCTTATAGAGATTGTGCCCAGTGGCCAGATGAGGATGGACATTTATCATTGTGCAGATAATTTCTGTATTTGATTGGCCACATAGTTTAGAGCCTATGGATCATAGAGATGTACCTACCCTAGCGGGTACTATGATAGTTCAGAGAGCAGCAGGATGTGCCAGTAGGCACGAAAGAGTATGCATGGTCTTCCAGAGAGACCATATGAGGGCCACCCATAGCAGTGGCAGTGGCTGAGCAGCAGTTGGATGGTCTTGTTGCAGTTCAGTGGATGTGGAGGGGAGGTCCAGTAGATGCAGGTACATCTACTGAGTTTGACGCCTAGTGGCAGATTCACAAGCCCATCCCATTGACAGATCTAGATGGTTCATCACCCATAGATTAGAGATCATTCATCCCACGGGTATAGAGGAGAGGCCGGGGTGGTAGGGATGGTGGTAGAGATGTCAAAGGGGTTAGGGGGAGAGACAGAGGCAGGGGAGCCGGAGGCAGAGGAAACAAAGTCCGAGGTGGGGGAGATGATGGGGTTGGTAGGGGAGGAGGTGATGGAGGATATGGGAGGGGGGTGAGGAGGAGGAGGGATGGCAGATGATTATCGAGGATGAGGAGGGTGACAGATCACCGATTTTTCCTGCAGATGCCACTATTGATTAGAGGATCACAGATCTTCAGTGCAGACTTGATGCGGCCTTGTCTCAGAACAAGGCCTTGGAAAAAAAGTTAGAGGTCACTAGAGTGGAGAGAGATCAGGTCGTTATCCAACGACAGGAGTTAGATCGTTGGGTGACAGAGTTCGTCAAGTTGTGCTCAGGGCCAACAGGGGATATGGCCAGGGAGCTGGCCAGGATGGCAGAGAACAGGGGGTGGTACAGGTTGTTATATGAGAAGGCTACTTCTCTAGAGAGACGTGACCCAGGATTGTCTCGATCCTACAACAGGACAGGTAGTGGCACTCGGACACACAACAACAACAGGTCACATAGTGGCAGTCATACTAGTGTTGGGGGGTCGAATTCGTCAGGGTAGTCATCAGGCCACAAGTCACACAACTTTCATGGGCATTCGTCAGACCATAGCCATAGGTCAGAGCAAGGGCATAGATTAGTGTCATCAGGACACTAGGCAGAGCAGAGCCAGGCTCTTGTTACTGATCCTACGGGATCTCAGAGTGAGACGCAGGACAACACACCTTTCACTTGATGGGTCAGCCACAACTACCTCACAGTTCACCTCCACAAGACGGAGGAGGGCCATCATAGGAATTATTTTTTAGACACTTTCATATTTTGATATTCAAGCCTGCGAGCTCCATTTTTGGGATATCATATGACTCTATCTTGTGACATTACACTTTTGAGATTATATATATGTGATACAGTTTTGGATGTGGCCTATATGATTTTATGTGTTATAGTATTCTATGCTTTATCAAATACTATGGGATGCTTTTATGATGCTATGAGATGTATGGATATTATGCTTATGTTCATGAATGCAATGATGGATGTGGTTATGTATGAATGCATTGTGTAATGTGATTCTTATATGCTAATGCAAAAGTTATTTATGTTGCTTATATGCTGATGAAAATGTTGATTTTATGGATGGATGTAAATGATAGTGCTATGTAATGTGAATTATGGTATTTGATTTATACAAATGTGAGATGTGAATATGAAATGATCGTGCAATCATGTATGCAACTTTTTTTTATTTGTATATCACAAGATATTATCAGAGAATGAGAGAAGAGAAGACTAAGATTGATGTTAGTGTGAAGAAAGATATGCATGTTAGTGCGGAAACAAAAATCCTTCAAAGCTTTGCTATAGTGATATCCTAGTTATTGCTCTTAATCATCATTGGGCGAAAATGTCATGATGGTCGACAAACACTATGATATGACGTAAATCAATAGTGTGCAAGGTCGAATCGTCACGTAGATCAACAATCATAGACAAAGATGATCATGACTCATACGAGGAACATAGTTGCCCCTAGTCCTTTTGCCAGGACCAACTATTAGAAAAATCTAGACCAATCATGAGATTTTGTTGCTTCTCTAAATCCTGACATCAGGACATCCTTGAGAAACTAGCCACATGATAGTAAAAAATAAACAAGAAAATCATCGTACTACATCATTGCTTCTCTAAATCCTGAAGTCATGACATCTTGGAGAAACTAATAGTAGAGTGATTTAAGAAGACAAGGATAATCATCATGATATGTCGTGGTTCCTAAGACATAAGGAACTAATATCATAATAATCATCAAAAAGATAGAAAAATTTTGCCAAGTGTTTTAATGTCACGTGTTGCCAAATGTCGAGCGATATCAAATTTGGGAAGGACACATCGTGAATGAAGTTGATATCTAGGAGATCGATTCTTTGAGTTGGGAGAATCCATCCAAATGCCAGATGATGATGACGATGCTTAGGAAGGACACATCCAAAAGCATACAAATATGACGAGAGTTGCTTTTCAGAAGGACACATTTGAAGAAGAACCCAAATTTTTTCCAGGGTGAATTGCCTTGATTGAATTTGATTACATGTCATTGCTGACATGTTGAATTGACTGAAATTGCTAATGAAAAAGATTGTTGATAGGCTGCCTACTCAGGTTAGACAAAAGATTTGCTTGATTTGAAGAAAGTTGGACGTGTGCAAAAATGTTGTGCCATGAACCCTAATGGACTGACCTAGTGCGACCTCGGGGGCTCATCGACAGATGGTCTTGTCTACGTCATGCACTTAGAAATCTTGTAGTTTGACATGACCAATCACCTTGTCCAAAGGAAAAAAGTTTCAATCGTGATTTTATTGCGATAAACCTAGAAAGTCTGACCTAATGTCTTAGGGATTCAAATATGAATCTTGTCTACGTAGCAAATGCGCAGAGACAACGTAGTTCAGACATGGAAAAAATTTTGATTGACGAGACTGATTGAACTAACCCGACAGAGATTGCATTTGACTCTGTTTTTGGGATTTCGACATTGATTTGGATGTTTTTGTATTTTGTCAAGACGTTTTCAAATTTTTAGGATTTTTTTCAGGACTTTTTCAGATTTTTAGGATTTTTTCAAGACTTTTTACAAATGCAGGCTCATGTGTGACACCCACTACAGTTACATGATAAAGGTCTTTCCCCCAGACAGATCGGGGATTACCCCATTCCAATGATATGGAGATAGGCAGACACAGGGCCAAAAGGCAAGGATATGAAAGGGATGATGTCAACCAAATGCTAACCATGGCCAGAATTGACAAGACTTAGGATAGATGTCGTGAATGTGCCAGGTTGTTGTGATTATGGGAAGTGGATAAAGGTCGATTAGAGTAACAGTAGATGGTGAAGCAATGATCGACTGCGCATGGCGCCTGTGTGTCAAGTTTTCACATGGTACTTATCCAAAGCACCTGTTTGCCAAGTTTTCACTATTGGATGAATTCATTTCTTTTTGTACTATTTTTTCCATTTTTTGATTTTTTTGGTGTCACCAAGACGCCTATTTGCTAGGTTTTCATCAAGGGACGATTTTTTCTTTATTTTTCAAATTTTTTGTATTTTTAGGTTTTTAGCCAAGCTCTCTGATGCTATGTGTAGAACTTTCTCAGATGTAAGTTGTTGATGATTTCTGACAACTGTTCTCCATCAGGTGTGGCCAACTGATAAGCTCTAGAACCGAATGCGATAGTAATAATAGAAGGACTAAGTGAATTAGCCTCAAACTTGCGAGGCTTTTCACGGTCTGCCTGATTCCTTGGGTTCTGCATGAGGACTAAGTCACTGATTTCAAATTTTCTCACCATTACTCTTTTGTTATAGCTTCGGAAGAGACAATTTTGATATGCCTGCAAGTGATTTAAGGAATTTTGTCATCTTTCTTGTAACATTTATAGCTCATGCAGGTGAGATTGTCTGTACTCTTCATCATCAATTATTCCTTTCAAGGAGACTCGGAGAGATGGGATTTCGACCTTAATGGGCAATATGGCCTCAGATCCGTAAACCAGGGAAAATGGAGTGGCTCCAGTGGGGGTACGAATGCTGGTACAATAGGCCCATAAAGTAGGATTAAGTTGCAGGTGCCAATCTCATTCAACTTCATTGATGGTATTCTTAAGAATGCGGAGAATTGTTTTATTGGATGCCTCAGCTTAGCCGTTACCTTGTGTGTAATATGGGGTGGAGAAATGGTGTTGGATGTGGAATCGCTCATAGAGTTCACAAACGTCCTGATTTTTGAATGGACTGCTGTTATCTGTGATGATGTATTGTGGGACACCATACCGACAGATGATGTAATTTAGAATAAACTTGGATATTTGCTTACTGGTGATGTAAGTGAGAGGGACGGCTTCAATCCACTTAGTAAAGTACTCATTGGTGGTGATTATGAATTTATGACCATTAGAGGAGGAAGGGTGGATCTTACCCATGAGGTTGAGTCCCCATTGTGCGAAAGGCCATGGAGAAGTGATCGGTCTCAGTTCCTGTGCAGGTGCATGAAATAGGTAACTATGCACCTGGCATTTTCGACATGTTCTGACAAACTAAAGAGCATATTTTTCTAATGTCGACCAATAGTATCCAAGTCTGGTGACTTTTTGAGCTAACTTTGGACCACTCAAATGAGATCCACATATACCCTCATGTACTTTTCATAAAGTTGTTTGGGCTTCATCAGTGTCGAGACAGCGAAGAAGGGTGTTATCAAAGCCAAAGCGGTATAGGGTGTCACTGATGATGGTGTGTCGGGCGGCTTTTCAGATAAAGGACTTTCCTTGGTTGTTGGAAAGGTTGGGTGGTAGGGTTTGGGACTTAAGATAATCATAGATGTCTTGGTACCAAGGTGAACTAGGACCAACAATCTCGCAAACCATTTCTGAGTCTGGGATTTCATATGCCAACATCAATAGTTGTTCCACTAAGAACTCAAATTATGACACATTTTTAGGGATGTCCAATAGAGATCCAATAGTAGCCATTGCATCGGCTGCCTATTCTATGTCTGGGGGATTTGTTCAAAATAAATCATTTTGAAATATGTCAGGAAGCTATCCACCATTTGTTTGTAAGGAAGCAACTTTTCATCCTTTGTGTCATAATCATCATTCACTTGGTTGATGACTAATTGAGAATCTCCAAATATGAGCAATGTCTGAATTTTCCATTTAATTGCAATCTTGAGTCCTGTGACCAGTGCTTCATATTCTACAATGTTATTTGTACAAGGGAAGGCAATCCATAATGACTTAGGAATTGAATCCCCTTGTGGTGTGATGAACAAGATGCTAGCTCCTGAGCCATGACCAATGTGGGACCTGTCGAAATATAGCTTCCATGGTAATGCAGGTTCTACGTGAAAGATAGACTCATCAGGAAAATCCACTACCAATGGATGGGTAGCGTGGATGGGTACATCCGCAAGATGATCTGCTATGACCTTCCCTTTTATTGCCTTGTTCTCAACATATTGTATGTCATATTCATTCAATATCATGACCCACTTTGCTAAACAGCCTATTAATGCTGCCCGACTTAGGAAATATTTTAGTGGATCAATCTTGGCTACCAAGTGTGTTTGGTGGCTCAACATGTAATGTCTTAGTTTTTGTGCCACACAGACAATTGCAAGGCATGCACGTTCAATGGTTGTATAGTTCAACTCATATCATGTCAGTGTGTGACTGATGTAATATATGGCTCTTTCTTTCTCTTCATGGTCATTTTGTGCCAATAATGCCCCTAGTGCATTTGTAGTTTCTAAGACATACAAGATCAATGGCTTGCCTTCAATAGGCGACATTAGGACTGGTGGTGTTAATAGATATTCTTTAATTTGTTCGAAGGCTATGTGGAATTTGTCTGTCCATGTAAAGGGAATAATTTTGCGTAACAAATATTGAAATGGTTGACACTTGTCTGCCAACTGTGTGATGAAGTGTCAGATGGAATGTAATCTACCCTGAAGTGTTCTCAACTCGTTGATTCATTTTGGTGGAGGCATGTCTAGAATTTCCTTGCCTTTGTGGGATCAACCTCAATGCCTTGTCATGAAACTATGTATCCCAAAAACTTGCCTGAAGTGACTCCAAAGACACATTTTTTTGGGTTCAACCAAACCTTGTAATCTTCGTGCCATCTAAAATTTTTGTCTAGGACTTTGAGATGATCTTTCTGTGTTAAAGATTTTTCCAATAGGTCATC
>CM021101.1:873042953-873150114 GCA_007115665.2 Sequoiadendron giganteum
AACATCAAGGCAACAAATGGTAATATTTTGTTTGTTGTTTTGTATTTAGATGATCTTGTTTTTATTAGGGATGATGATTTCCTCATTGCTGATTTTAAAGAGGCCATGAAAAGAGAATTTGAAATGATACATTTAGGTCTCTTGAGTTATTTTCTAGACATAGAAGTAAAACAAATGCATGATTGTATTTTTATCTCTCAAAAAAAATATGCAAATGATATCTTGAAGAGATTTAGGATGCTTGAAAGCAATCCTACCCCAACACCAACAACCATAGGTTTAAGGTTGAGCAAGGAAGATTGCAACAACAATGTGGATCCGACCATGTATAAAAGCTTGGTTGGAAGCTTGATGTATTTGACAATAACTAGGCCGGATATAATGCATGGAGTCAGTCTAATTTCCAGATTCATGGAGACTCCAAGAGACACCTATTGGAAAGTGGGTAAGAGAATCTTGAGGTACGTGAATGGCACCAAAGGATATATGGCGTGTTGTACACAACAGCAAAAGAGTATGGGCTGGTTGGATATACTGACAGTGATTGGGCATGGAGTTTGGATGATAGGAAGAGCACTTCGGGCTATGTGTTTCATTTGGGTTTGGGTGCTATCTCATGGGCTTCCAAGAAGCAATCTGTAGTTTCCTTATCAACAGCTGAAGCTGAGTATATAGCAGCAAATGCAGTAGCATGTCAAGCTCTGAGAAGAATCTTGGTAGATTTGAGAAAAGAACAAGAGGATGGAACAGTGATCTTTTGTGACAATGTTTCATCGATAGCTTTGACGAAAAATCTTGTGTTTCATGGAAGAATCAAGCACACTGAAATCTAATATCATTTCATTCGTGAATTGGTTGAAAATGGTGAAATCAAATTGGAGTTTTGTAGGTCTGAGTAGTAGCTAGCAGACATATTCACCAAGCATTTGAGAAAAGATAATTTTGAGTGCCTAAGGAGCAGTTTGGGCGTATTTGATTTGAATCAGGTCCGATCCTGTTTTGTTGGCTCAGGACAAAGGGGGGGTGTTGGAATTTATTGTTTGCCCCTGAGCCTGTTGTTGCTTCACCTACTTGCCAGGAGCTATTTTTTCTCTTTGCCAGTTTTGGGATCTTCATCCCTACAGCTCCTGACTGCTCAGAATTGAATGGAGTAGGAGTTTTTGAATTCTCAATTAATGCTGGTAGGTAATTTTGAATTTTAGAGGGAATATTTGTGAAAGACAAAAGGAATGAAGACAAGTTTGTTTTGTTAGTTGGAAGAATAGAGTGTTAGTCAGTTTTTGCAGTAGCAAGTGATTAGCAGCAAGAAGTGAAGTTGTAGTAGCAACATAGAACATTATGTGCAAGGAGTTTCTGATAGCTCCAGATTGCTCAGAGTTGTTGCAGAGTGTTTGCAGTGAGCAACAAAATTGCTCCTAATCGCTTTGAGTTTGCCAGGAACAATAGATAGTTCCAGTCGATTTGTAACAGTGAGCTCTAAGTAGCTCCTGATCATTTATGAACTGGTTGAGCAGTCTTTGATAGCTCCCAGAAAGTTGTAATATGGAGTTCTTAGTTTGTTTGAAGTTTTATGCTTTATGTATTGTTCATTTCCAGTCAGTTAATAGAAGAAGAAAATATTGGATGTCTCCTCTTATTTGTTCTTCCACATTTTGAGATTTGGGTATTTCCAACTTGGCTGGAAATTAGAGCAACAGCTCTGTGTTTTGTTTTGCAATTTTTTTTTTAAAATTTCCCACTGGAGTAGCATTGGGATGGGTGACCTCCCAGGAAGTACCAATGCTTCAGCCTTATGAGCATCACCTAGATGCAATGAGTGCTAAGTGGACCATTCATTTTCATGAGAGATGAGTTTGTGTGAACCACTACTCATAAAATATGGATCAATGAGTATGACTCAAATGCTACACAGTTGAATCTTGATAAAAATATCATCATTTGACACACTGCAGAAAAATACCTTCTGATTATCAATATATTTTTCCTTTTATATAGGTTGAAAATAATGTATAATATTAGTTGTGTTACATATTCTTATTTAATTGAATTTGTTGACTTTTGTATGAAATTTGTAATTAATTATAATTCTATTCTCATTCATTGCATTTTTAATCTAAGTGAAATACCATCATAGAGCTCAAACAGCAAACTCGTGAATTGGTCTCAAGATATTCGAGTCTAATTTTTTGAAATGTGATTCATTTGCTTCTTCTTGGTCTATGAAAAACGCAAAAACCTTTCTTCTAGCTTTTATATAATTGTGAAGTGGATTATAATTTATAGTGTGTATTTCTAAAATTGTTAGCATAACCAATAGCTATTTCTTGTTAAACAACTGTGAACTGCTAATATTTCTTGTTTAACAGCGGTGAACTGCTGATGCTTACTTTTAACGTAAGCTAACAAAGGAAACAATTCCCTGTTTCCTCTTTATTCCTTGATTTTCCTCTTGGGTTTTTTCTTCTAAGGAGGCTATATATTTGTAAATGTGCATCAATTTCTTTGTACATTTGCAGATTTGTTTGGAGGAAGAAGATAGAACGAGATGTCCTACAAGGCATGCCATTGGATAAAATATTACTTTATCTTTGACGTTTCTTTTCTGCCTTTACAGACAAGTCTGCATGCCATTTGCAGACTTGTCTCTAAAGGCCGAGAAAACATCAAAAGAAGAATGGTATGCAATTAACTAGTTAAACCATTAAATAAAATATTAGCCTCCATTTGTTTTTTTTGTATTATATGCATTGTATATAATAGCATGGCGCATAGTTGGAGTTTCAATTAGAAAAATGTTGAACCCTCTTGGTAGAGAATGCGAACATTGATATACCTGACTTGTACCTAATTTACACTTTCAATCTAACTTCTAAAAAATCTTATAGATTTATGATCAATATAAACTTGTCTTTGTTTCATTTTGTCCACTTGGGTTTCATTTTTAAAATCTAGAAAATGAAAAATTTAATTTTTTTTTGCCACCATCCTAATCAATTTCCTTTTTTGTTGTGTTTCATTTTTCTGCATTATATTCTGTCCTTACCATGACACTCAGTTCTTTTATATTTCTATCTTTGACCATAAGTTCTTTTATTTGCCATTACAAATCCTGGTGCCTTATTGTCTATCAAGGAACCAAACAGCTCTGCTAGAAAACAATGTCAGACAGTTGACAACTAGTAGAGCTCTAGCGTGGATGAAACCTTGCATCATGTTCATGGTTGCTATGTCCCTTAGCTGAAATCATCAGCCATTGTTTTCACCTTGCTTTCCTTCCTTCCAGCCTTGTATTTTCCTGCTTGTATCCTTGTAGCCTTTTTTTTTTAAAAAAAATTTCTTCTATATAAGCATCAGATCTGCAATTTTTTGATCATTTTCTCTAAAACTTTTATATCGCATTTTGTATGCATCTCTTTATATTTTTAATGAATGAACATTGCCCTGTTCCAAAGCTCTCATTTAGGCGCAGGCAGAGAGATTACTGGGAGAGGTGGTGGTATTTGGATTTACACCTGCCAATTGTATTTACTGGAAGTTTCACCAGCCTTTTCAACAAACCGATTTGGTGCATAAAGAGTCTTTCTTATTTGCATTCTTTGGGTCGACCGTGTTAAAGAGACTTTGTGCATTCTTCGAACACTCTCTCTTTGGCATCGGCTTTTCTCTCATCCGCCAATCACTTCTACCTAAAAAAATATTCTCCAGCCTGTGCAAATAAGTAGAAATCGTCTATAATACCTCCGAATCTGTGTATCATAAGAAATGTACTCTTTATTTTGTTTGTCTCAACCATTACACTTAAAGGTTAAAAATTAAAAAAGAGACCATATAACCTAGGAATAATGGAAGCCAATTCTAAGAGATTTCTAGCTTGTTATTCCACATTATCTAGCGGTTATTATATAAAAGGAAAGTTTAGTATGCTTGGATTTAAAATCCAATGTATGGTAGAATCATCATCCTTATGATAAAGGATAGTTCTTAGATAATATGGCATATTTTTCTATTGATATACTATAACTTGTACTTAGTTAGATTTAAAAGTAATTATTTTCATGGATAAATTTGAGAGTGGTTAGAATATAAATATGTAAATGTGTGTATAGGATGATCGGCTCACATTTATAATATATGAAAAATATATCAGAATATATTAAATTTGTATGGATTTTGAGGACATATAATACAATAACTAGATATGTTTGATTGGTAAATCTAAGTCAATATTTATTCAACATATACGAATGAGTATATTATCATTAAACCATTTCCTACTTTATTGAGAAAGGTGGTTTAATTAGTTGCATTGTCACTCAATTTATCGAGTCTATGATGAGTCAAGTCAAGATAGGATTGATGGAAAAATGAACTAAAGCTTGTAGAAGCATGTGGTTATGCTAGAAAATGCTTTGGTGAGTCATGCATAATTGGCATGCGTTGTTGATATGTGACACTTAATAGAGATAGCTAGATGACTTAGGTTAAGGTCCCATGAAAGGGGGCTTCCTAAAAAATTTCAGCAGGTACTATTGAGATTTTTTAGGAATATTTTAAAGCTAGTAGTCCCATGAATTTAATTTTGCAATTCAACTTAAGAGTTTGAGCTCCAAAATTTAAGGAACAAACTAGAGTACTTTGATAAAAATTAATAAATAAATAAAAGTTCTCTCATTTTTATTTTTTTAGGAATTTAAAAATTCCTAAGCTGTAGGGCAATTTCAATTACCCCTAAAATTTGTAGTCCTAAAAGGTAGGGGCTGCTATTTTTCACGAAAAGATTCCAATTAATCCTGTAGCATATTTTTTTTTGCTTTATGAGACTGCTTGATCCATGAAAATAGAAGCCCAAGCCCCCCATGGGACCATACAAGTAGATAGATTAGATCTAAGGATGTGTGAATCGCTGTATACGATGGAGTCGTTACATCTCACTCAGTCCTTAGTTAGCATGGTACATTTTTAGAAACTAGTCTATTGATGCCTAACATGATTGGACTCTTTATAAGGGTGTCATGTTTTACTTTTATGTCCATCCATGGAACAATTAAAAGCAAATAGCCTATGTCAATAAAAGCTCGGTAAATTTAATTTGATGTCCTCGCTCTTAGTAAGGGTGGTAATGAAATGACAAGGTTAGGTGCTCGACAATATTGGTCTTTTAGTAACGTTTCGCTATAACTTGCTACTCTCAATCTTTTTAAATTGAAATGCATTCAATATGTAATTAAGTTTTCATTGCATGTATCCCACACTGTAATGGTTGCGAACCATTCCATTACTTTTCCTGATAACCGTTTCAAGAATGAACATATTTCATATCTTTGTTTTTCTCTCAATTGCACGATAACAAAGTCTTCCATATTGATTAATTATAGGCTTTTTAAAGTGCTTTTAAAAGATATAGTTAAATTTTGGGCAATTAGTATAGTTGTTATTTTCTAATGTTTTATATATGTTTTAGAAAAAGTATATAAGGTTTTTATTTATATGTAACGAATTGTGTAAAAATAAATGCAATTGATTAAAAATAGCAATTATTTTTCATTTTGAAGAGATTATTCTTTCTTGCTTTTCAAAATATTCTCTTGATTTGATTAATTATTTCAAAAATTAATTAATCATTGAAATTTAAAGACCAATACAATTCAATTGAGCTAATAAATCTACAAGTAGAGATTTATTTCCCCTAACAAAAAGATATAAATCAAAAGCCTTTGTACTTAAAAATATTTTATGACTTTTTTGAGATTAGAACTTAGTTTATTTTAGAATGTTAAATGATTTGCTTGCAAAAAGAAAAAGAAAACAAAATAGAAAGATTGTTTTTATATCTTAATTTTATATGAATTTTTTGAAATTAGAATTTAGTTTACTTTTAGAATGTTAAATGATTTTCTTTCAAAAAGAAAATAAAATACAATAGAAAAGTTGCTTTTATATCTAAATTTTACTCAAACTAGAGTTAGTAATTGCTAAATTATTTTAAAATGAATATGTAATTTTATTTAATTCGTTTGTATTAGATAGTCACTATAATTTAATTAATTATTTAACAACTAGATAATAATAATAATAAATATTTTATGAAATTTAGAATTTAATTTAATTTTAGAATGAAATTTAAGTTTTCAAGATATTTTGGTGATTTGATTATTTATTTACTATCCAAATCAAAAGGAACAATACAATCTAATTGAACCCAAAAAATCAAAAGTAGGGATGTATTTTTTTTTCCAACATATTAAATCAAAAACTTCCCTATGTAAAATACTTTACGATTTTTTTGAAGTTAGAATTCGAGAAGGATGTCTCTCGGTATTTTTATATATATTATTTATAAATTAATATATATGCTAGTTTATATAAAAATAGAGGATTTTAGGCCTTCTAACTCAATGGTGATGTTTATTTTTTTCAAAATGCACGGAACAAAAGCTCATGCTCAAATCACCCTTAAATCTGTCACATCTCATTTTGATTACCTATCTCATTTCAAAAAAATAATATATATAAACATTAATGATTGAAAAGGAAGTATATATATATATATGAGAAAATAGATCTTAAAATTTTAATTGAAGATCTATATTTAATGCATGCATCGTTCTTTAAATATTGCATGAAGGAAAACGTTATTATTTTAAAAGTTGTCGGTTTTGCATGCAGTATCATTTGCATACATTGGGTGGGGCAGATTCTAATTAATTATTATATAAAAAATTGCAATAAGTGAGGCGTGAGCCACCCATTCCAAAAAGAAGGACAAGGATGGCAATGTAAAAATAGAGCAACGATCGCACTACCACTGGAATTGGCTTCTTCTCCTCACTCGGTCTCAACTTCTTCATCCCCTTCGCTTGCAAGGTGCAGATGGACGTCCAGCTCAGAATTCAGGTGTAAAAGGGAAAGTGACAAGGGAGAGAGGAGGAAACTATGCAGAGGTTTGAGAATAGCATTTTCAAGTATGCCTTTTCCATATACAAATATTTTTGCAACATATGTCGAGAATTACATAGGAGGAATGCTAGCATAGGTTGTGGTTTTCAAATGAAACTATTGATTGTTTGTTGGATGTTGAGCACGAAATCTCAATGTATTTCTCTCATTAACCAAGTCATACCAGAACTTATTTCATATCTTTTGAAATGGGAAATGTGGTTTGATTAGTTCCCATTTTATTGGGTCACACTTTTCTCCTTTTAGATCATTGAAAAGAGATTTAGTAATGTTTGGTTTCTTGAGAGTAGTCTTTTGTGACTATGCCATACCATTATTTTATCATGGTTGTGTAATCAACACGAGGCATGAGGTATAAAAGGCTTAGTGTTGGGCTTAATTGCAATTGTTATCCCTCCAAAATGTCTTCAACTATTACAAATAACATTTGGGTAAATGAAACAACCCTATTTGGATGGATTCAATGGTCTGTGCATCCCTTCAATGCCTTGTATCCCTTTTGAACATATCCTATGTTGATAACAAACCTTGAGACTACATTTATTTGAGGCAACTATCAAACCATACATGCATCCTATCTAGGCTATCACATTTTATATGCATGTCTTTATATTTTTAATGAATGAGCATTTCTCTATTTCAAAGCTCTCATTTAGGCATGGGTAGAGAGATTACTGGAAGAGGTTGTGGTATTTGGATTTACACCTACCAATTGTGTTTAATGGAAGTTTCACCAACATTTCCAACAAACTGATTTGGTGCATAAAGAGTCTTTCTTATTTGCATTCTTTGGGTCGACCGTGTTAAAGGCATTATGTCAAATAGTTCACCTACTGTAAGGTAGGGGGACCAACCACACCAAGGTTCCAGGTCACGAAGAGTCGAGAGCGGAGGGCTGCCCAATCTTACCTCAAGATAACAAATGTTTAAGGCAAGGATAGAGAATGAAGAGCACTCTTAAGTGCTTCTATCACTCTATAGATCCAAAAACTAGAATGGGGCTAGATGAGCCGGTCTCTGGAATCTAAACCGCACCTCAAACAAATCTCTACTCAAGGGTGGCAACACAGGTTAAGTAAAACAACATGACATGCTGGCATCTCATTAGCTCGCTGGTGTTCATACAACCAGAAAGCGTGAAATAAAGTATGGTAAACAATAAAGAAGGTAGATGAAAGTAAGGGTGATGAAAATCAACTCACTGATGCTTGAGTTTGCCAGCGAGCTCCGCATGTACCTTCACCTACACACAACCAAGAGAGGGGAAAAATTTGGGTTGTATAGGGGTTTTCCTCAATCAAACCCCCACTCTAGTGTTTCCACCTCCACAGACAGCTAGGAAAGCCACCAAGTAGAAAATGCGATAATGGAAGTAGAAAGATCAAGAGTGTGTTGAACACTACAAAAGATATAATGCTACTCTATCAAACCACAATAAGAAATGGAAGTGAAGTAATACCACCTCCACCTAAAGGCTCTCAAGTCCAATGAAGGGAGACTACAAGACAACGAGCTTGGAAAAGTCGACATGACTGCAGTAGTGACGAAGGGAGGTCTCGCAAGACTCCAAACTCACAGCTTCTATGGTAGCACAACACGTACAAAAATGAAGTTGATGGATTAATAAGCTGATATAATGCTCAATGGAATGGTATGAGAGTGCTCAAGAGCTCAAGTGAATAGATAGAATTGTGAAGAAGATTGAGAAAATGCTAAGAAGATTGAAGTGAAGTTGAAAGATAGGCATTTGAAGACCAAAATGGGAGGGAAAAAACCATTTTTAGGTTAGTTGGTCGACATAGAGGTGTTATGCTTCATGCCCAATGGAGAGCATAATGTCCTTGCAGACACTAGAGGTAGGAATTTGTCAGGGACGATAGCATGCCACACAGACGTCCATGCGTCGCGCTTGCGTCCTCAACAAATGTTCCCCCACCGACACATAGGACAAATTCCAAGTGGATGGAAGACAGGTGAGTGATGTGGAATTTCTTAATCGGGTTTGATTTTCTAAGATGGAGGGATGCAAAAGGGGAATTCACATAAGGGGTGCAAATTCACTCCTATGCATTTTGCTCCCACTTTAGTGAGCATGAGTGTCAATGAGTGTTTGGTAAAGTAGGTCGAAGAGTTAGAAATGTATACCTGAACCATTGAGGAAGCAAACTACAATCTGGTGAGCTTGAAAGTGTAGGGTAGGCAAATAACTCAATGGGTACTCTCTCATAAGGAGTTTCGAACAAAGGACTTCATAGCTCCTCGAAACTACAAATTTGAACAAAGCACACTAAAGGCCCCCAACCCAGCGATGGGTAAATCTCGTAGGATGCTAGTGCTTCATAGGTCCTCAGACTTGCAAAGAAGTCACCCCCTAGGTATTCTCTCCTGAAGGAAGCCTAGTGTAAAGGGACTCCATAGAGTCAGACTGTAAATCAACTTCATAGGTACACTTGCAAAGCAACATGTTAATCCATAGATAGAACATGTTAGAAAATAAAAAGCAGCCACGAAGGTAAGCAAGCAGGCAGTCACACAGACAGTCAAAAAATTGAAGGAAGAACTTTCAAAGGGGTCCCTTAGGAACCCTTCAAAAGAAAAGGGGTCCACTCAAGGGACGCATTGTTTGAAAGTGAGAGCATTTTTTGCAAATCAATTCATCATCAAGAAATCCTTTCAAAAGATGTTCACTTCATCGAGGAATTTGAAAGGAAGAAAATACCCCCTCACAAGGGGAAGGTCAAGGCTTCTCCCATAGGAAAAACTACTCCCTCCTCGAAGGAAATTTTTTCAAGTTCTTTCTTTGCGAACCCATGATGAAGGAAACATGTTCTGCTAGGGGTCCTTGTTGAGAATACAATTTTTGAAAAAGTTTGCAGATATTTTCAAGAAAAGATTCATTGGTAATCAAATGTGTTTTTGAAAATCAAAGTTGATATGATAGCCCCCCTTAGGATGGTGCATGTTGAATGTAGAGGCACGTGGCATCCTAAGGAGAGAAAATCAAGAATTGAAAAAGTGATGTGGCTCGTGGGACATAGCGAGATGTCACCGTGGTAGTGTTGTCACACATATGAGGGACAATACATAGGTGCCACAACATCACAAAGCAAGCATGGAAGATAAGAGAGCAAAAATGTAAAGAAAGAGAGTAACCTCATGAACGAGAGACATAGGGGTGATCTGATATTTGAGGTCATAGCTACTCATAAATATGTATAAATAGATATAATAGTATATTTAATGAATTGTCATCAACCCCTTACTATATCAGACCATTAGAAGAATGCACGAGAAGACAAAATAAAAAAAATAAAATTGGGTCAACATGGAAGGGAAGCCTAAATTCCCCCAACACTTTGCATCATCCCCAATTTGTCAAAAATCAATACACATAATAGAGGAAGAATGATTCAAAAAATAGAGGAAGTTGTATAACACATAATCACTCCCATATCCAAGCACCTATAAGGGTGACAAGGTTCATCAAGGAACACATAACGCAAGTACGGGAGAACACAAACACACACACACAATCTACACTACTGATAAAGAAGAGGTGCCCCCTAACACTCATCAACCAAAAGGTCATCAACCTCCCAATCTATATCATTATATGGGGAAAGAAAATGAGACTGCAAGGGCGGAATGTCAAGGGGAAACCCTCCAACTCTTTTGCAACAAGATCCAAGGAAGAAGGCACTGCGAGGTCTTCTACGCTCAGTTCCTATGGAGAAAAGGTCAGTGACTTCACAAAGATTGCTAACAGGGCCAAGACCTTATCCAAAGAGTTAAACATGCACTTCATGGGAGTGCCATGTGTTACCTCAATAGACGAGGGTGGTGGCTCCCGAGATTCACTACTAGGCTCACTAAGTGACTTGGGAGTAGTGAAAAACCCAAGGGACACCGAAACTTCCTTCGTCACTAGGACGACACATGCTAACGTAGGACCACCCTCTAAAGAAGGTGGAATCCTCTTTTGCCCCGCATTGTTGGAGGGGCCAACCTCCATCTTTCACTTCATCGAAGGATGAAAGTTACCCAAAAATGAGGAAGAAGGCACAAAGAAGGAGGAGAAAACCATGGTGGACACCACTGAGGTGTTTGACATGTCCACAGGCTTTGAGGATGGTGGGATGTTCGAGAGGGACATCAAGAGAGGGGGCTCGATAGAAGAAGAAATAAACACATGCACCTTTTTAAGGTTGGGGGTGTTTATGCTTGCAATAGAAGTCAAAAGAAACACTAAGGCTATCTGAGCTAAAGCAGAGGGGACGGGAGAGGAGGACACCATAGTTTGTCCCAAAATAGGGGCAGTCGAATCCCCTTCCTTCCTCTGCAAAGCCACCTGCTCAGCTACTAGATCCTTTCACTGACACTTGTGCTCAAGAGCAAGGTGGTTCCTATGACTTCGGGAGCTAGAGGCCGTGAGTTTGGACGAAATAGAAGGTTCCTACTCGACCATTAGAGTATCCATCACGACCTTTTTCGGTAGAGGGAGAGGCTCCTAGACGAGGGTAGGAGGGAGAGGTTGAGAGGAGGTTGGAGCAATAGTGAGGTGAGTTGATTCTAACACCTCGACGGTAGGCCTCTTCTCATTCACTTCCTTGGGAGCAGGGGCGGTAGGAGGCCGTGGATGCCGAGACACAGAGGATTCCCCATGGGGAGCCTTCCCCTTACCATACCAAACGAGCGTAGGCACCGTGGGTGTTGGAGCTAAGAAATCACCTTGAATCTCACATGCTTTCATTTTTATTTGTCATTTCATTTCCATCATAAGCCCCATTGCCCTTGACCTTACACAAATATTTACATAAAATTTTCCTAATGTATATAGCTTTTGAGCCTACCATTGTAAATAAAATAAAGTCTCCAATTATTACTCTAGACAATCCCCCTTTCTAAAGTATTACATTAGCAATATCAGATATATAGGCATGACAATACCACGTTAGGTAACCTTCATCATGGTCTCTTCTATGAACTGATGAAGCAAACCACAAAACATACACCATTGACAAGACAAATCTATATTGTGTGTACTTCTAACACAGTCTCTTCGATAGACTGATATAGCTAACTATGGTAAATTCATCAGAGCGAGTAGTACATATTGGCAGGACATACCTTATTGTCCCCCTGATAACTCAAACAAGATGTATCGAAGACACTAAACAATATCGAGGAGAGAGGACATGGTTTCCCACTGATGGACCAATTCATAATGAAGAGATTTATTAAAACTCAAATGTGCAGCGGTAAGTAATATCAGGGAAACATGAGGCTATCGGATTGATAGAAAACTCGGTCCTCCTGATACAACGATAAATAATAAAAAACAAAGAGTATCAGAAGGAGCGATGGCTATTGATAAGATATGAACAAGGGTCCCCCTGATGAGCGGATAACGCATGAAGAGAAAATTCGTATCATAAGTGATCAATTATAAGCTAAGGAAAGGTATCAAAGGGACTAAAGCGCCTCGGGGAGAGATTATTTAGTGTCTCACCGATACCCCGTAGGAAAGGTAACGACATAAAGTTCGTTGAAGAGAGAAATGGATATCAACGGGAGTAAAATCATAGTCCTTCCAATATAATGATGATTGTTTTTCGACTGATGTGACAACCTGAGACATCAAAGAGACATTCAAAATTTAATGACCTCACCAATAACAAGAAAGAAAGCGTGTCATTTATGAGCCAGAGCCAAGGAATGTCTATCACAAATTGATTTCATTTCGATCATCGAAAGTCAGAGAAACTTGTAGAAATCAGGAGCAGAGTAAACGAGCTGGAGGTGCCCCATTGTTGCACAGTGAAAAGAAAAAGAAGCAAGGGTGATACAAGTAAGTATATGAAGCCCAACTAAGAAATTTATTTGAAGTAAAATAAATTACAAAGAGAAGGTGGGGTTCTAAATAATGGAAAGAATTTCAGGAACACCAAAAGTTAAAAGACAAAAAATAGAAGCTAGACTCTTAAACTAAGACTTGATTGATCAATGTCTTGTGTTGGGGCCGAGGTCTTAAAGAAATGCACAATTAAATCCTTGCATGGACAAGTTATGGAACAAAAAATAAAGACTTAGGAGATGTATGGACACTGCAGAGGGGGTATGAGTTGTTTATGTGAAACTATAGAAAATAATATAGATTCCAACCTATTTGTAATCCATGGAAAATAAAATTGGGAAAAGTAGTTATGCCTAATGTATTCATCAATGTAGAGTTGGTTAAGGCACTAGCTACCAATTATGACCTCAAATGACAAACAATTCAGTTACATGATGGGTCTGAATTCATCATCATCTCCAAAGACTTCATTTCAACTATTTTTCAATTAGATTGCTCTATGAGCTTGCCATTCACAGTAAAAGACCTCTTGACAAAATATCACTACATGGACACTAGCTATAAAAAGTGTAAATTTCCATTACATAGGCATCGAGAGGAAGGGAATCAACTCAAAAGGTTTTCTAGCAATGAGCACCCTCCCTTTCATGAAGAGTTATTCGAGCAGTATTCTCAATATACTTATTACACTTGAGGACAAGTATTGGGGTTGGAAGTTCCGACTCTCATTTCAATAGCCCCAATGGTTCTAGAAGCAGACATAAGATTTGAGATGCTAGGCCATTCGACTATGCTGACTATCTGAATAATGCTATAAACCAAGGACTAGAGAGAATAAAAAATAATAGTGATTTTATTAATTTTAAACATTATTCCTTGTTCATGCACCTAATCTTATATGAAAGACAAGATAGAGGGCTTTGGGGAGAGGAATTAAGGATAAGGGATACAAATAAGGATGAAAATTTCAAACCAATTCAAATGTGGACCTCGATATGGGACAATAGATATGAGAGATCCCATTATTTATACTTTGAGGAGTAGTTTTTTAAACCCTTGTTAAAATTATTGGGGCATCAATGTGATTATAACTTGTCTCTTGAAGTACAAAGGTTTCTTAGACCTAAAGAGAAGGATCCAAGAGAAAAAGATGAATCATAATTGGGGAGATTGGTACACATTTTTTGATTGCACCGTGATTAGAGCATATGGCTTTGAAGGGGCTCCACACTCCCAAGAACAATCCCTGATAGGGTGTCCTATTTGGAGATTGTGAGTAAATTGGCGAAATCATACACTAAGCATCTTAAAGGTAACAATAAACCATATATTATGTCAAGTAATTTATGTTTTTGAGATTTCACAATTGTTTCTGGTGAAGGATATGAAGAGATTGACAAGAAATTGGCACACTAGAATTTTCCATTGGAGTATGATAGGGATTTTTTTGATTCAAAGAACCTTATTAATAAGGAAAAATTGTCACAAACACTATCTGGGTATGAACATCAGTTCTCTGTGGATGATGTGATAAGGAATTGTGATGAAGCTCTAATAGTACAAAGGATAGCCATATACAACAAGATCATGTTACTTGAGGCATCGAGGAAGGAGAATAATCCTTCCTATATAAGAGGATTCAATGATGTGCGAGACCCTTTAGAAAGAGGTGAGTAGTTGATCACCCATGAGGATGAACTAACTAGGGATGTGCCCCCTATGGTCTTTGAAACATGTGAATATAAATTTACCAAGATGCCTTCAAGTTATTTTATTTTGCTTAAGTACCAGCCGCACCCTCCTATTAAAAGCAATATCAGGCTCCTTTCACAAGGATTTATGCAGATGCTACCACTTGTCAGTCGAGCGCTCCTTGCAAGGTTCCCTTCTCTCGCTTTTGAAAATTTACCACCATGCTTCCACGTGTCGACAGTTTGCACTCTTCAGTGCTTCTTTCGGTTGGTCCTCTTTCGAGCCTCGACCGCATGCCACATAGCATCGATCTGTGCCATTCCTTGGCGGTCTCCACCTTCAGCGCAATATGCTTGTGAGACCTTCATGTGTCTTCACAGTGTAGGTTTTCATCGCATAAGGGGAAGGATGAGCATCAAGCCCTAACTGCTTGCCACGTTGATCTTCTAAGAGCTTCATCGTGCAGGGGGACCAAGCAAGCGACGACCTCACAATAGTTTCTATGTTTTGTAACTACCATCATGAGTGGATGACACATGTCAATACTCTAGTCTGCTGGGACCACTTCCATCATTTGTAGGGGATGCATCTAGCTCTAAGGCGTCCTCATTCATGGCTCAAATATTTTCAGTTGCAACATCCAGGGGAAATCATTGCTAATACATCATTGCTCATGAACGAAGGATCTTTTCTATTACTGGATTGTCGGGCTGAGATTTTATTATAAATACTGCTTCTTTCAAAGCAAGGGTTCATATTTTGATAGAAAAATTGGTAAAAGAACCATGCCTTTACCGCTTTTAGATCATTGTAAAGACTTACAAACAATGCCATTGTTCGACCTTTCTATTTTCTTAAAGATTTTTGATAAAGTTTTACTGTGCCATCATGGTACTGAATGTTTCATTTGTAGAACTTCTATAAATTTAATGCAAGTTTGTTGGTTTAGATCATGTCTTTGACTCCTCTTTTTAGTAAATGTGCATGAATGTTATTTTATGTCATTAAGTGAATCATTCAAATTTCTATCTTTATTTTCTATTATTCTAGGACATAGAAGATTGTTGAACGGGCCCTTAGATTGCATATACAAAATAGATCTATCGTGCCTTACATCTAAATCTTGGTGCATCGCCCTAGTTAGATCCTTTTGTTTTATATTTGCTTTCCTTTCCCTTTCAAAACCCTAGTTATAGAAGAAGCCAACTTTTTTAAAATCTGGAGGTTACTTAGTTTAGCAAAATAGGTCCCCCCTTTAATTGAGTTTCCCACAAAGGGTTGTTACCTTGTCAATTTTTTGGCATCAACTGTTTTTCTTTTTCCTGGCATGCTCGGTGGGACCACTTAAATATAACAAATCGAGAGGGTGTATAAGCCATTGTCTTGTTACTAGGTCACGAACCAAAAATAATCCTGGCTTGTTAGTGCCTCCACTAGTAACAACACATTCTCGCCTAGTAGAACTTTTAGATCCCAGCCATGATGCTGATTGTGAACCAAAATTATGTGGCTTGGGATGCCGAAAGTCCCCTTGTAGCCTTAGTTGCACTTGCTGTTTGGCCCCCTATCTCGGTCTCTTCTCTCAAAGCGATTCAAAAGTTTACTAGATATGGATCAAGAACACCATCCAAACATCTACAAGATGTTGCAGACGTGTGTTTGGTGCACAGAGTTACAGATCAAAACATAGTGCTAAGATTGCTTGCGGCTTCTTTCAGAGGAAGAGCACTAGATTGGTATCACACTCTGCTGACTAATACTATCGGTACTTGTGATCAGCTTGGGGATTTGTTTTATGAGAGATTCTGTAATGATGGAGATAGGTCTTCACTATATCACCAACTATCAACAATAAAGTAGGCCCCATTTGAAGCCATGACCGATTTCAACGCCTGATTCCATACAACCTGATAGAGAATCCAGAATGCCATCTGACCACCGACCGAGTTAGCATTTATGTTCTACTTAAATTCCATCAACGTCAACATCTCCATGATGATCCAATCACTTCGAAGAACCACATTATCAAATGCATACAACATAGCAATTAAGGCAGAGAACAACCTGATCGACACTGGGAAGTTTCCACCTCGACCCATTATGCTGATATTCCTTGAAATATCAACTTCTACTTAGGAGATGCCATCTACTAGCACACCCGTGAAGCCCCCATCTATGTACACATATCCAAGTGCATCACAAAATGCTACTTCTACATCCAATGCTTCGAAGGATGAGATAAGTGACATAAGAGAGATGTTACGCAACTTAACAAATGAAGTAACCACTATCAAGTGCAACCAAGTTGCTCCTCTAAGACCATCATACCAAAGTTATCAAGGTGGCCTACCCTCCTACCAATAGAACCATTATCAAGGAGCCGCGCACACAAATCCGCCAACTTAGACAAATAACCAAATAGTATCGGTACTAACTCTGCTAGGAACTGCTCAAACAAGTACAAGCAGAGAGCTGACCGCAAGCAAGAACAATTTCACTGAAGATTTCAATCCTTGGTGCTATCCCTATGGAAATGTGCATATGCCTCAAAATTTTCTGCATTAAAATTTGCAATAGAAAGTTGTGGAACAACATGTCCAAGGCATGTCAACGAGTTCAAGAGGATATACATGTGCCTATCCCTAAATGGAGAATGTAGTTCTTACAACATAGATGTAAGGAATGTCCCTGGAACAAGGAAATGACATAGCTCCTGACCATGCCCTCCTCTCATGGATGGAAGGGGAAGAAGAAGTGTTCACTTATGAAGCATCCACATCGGTGACCCTACAAGTACAATCTAACTACAACACTCAATCGAAGAGGAGATTCACAGGCGAACCGGTCACTCCGCAGCCCATAAATGTCCTTGACCAACCCCCTGGCCCTTCCATAATTTCTCCACAACCACTGCTACACAAGGAGATTTTCATCACCAATTCCAAGGAACAGAAGCCTCCAAACCTGCCACCCTTCAATGTGGTGGAACAATTGAACAAATCTTCTGCTAATCTATCCCTTTGGGATATCTTATCCATTCCAGAGCAAAATTCATTACTATAGAAGGCCTTGCAAAAAGATACGACTATGCAATCAATAGAGAAAGCTTTCAAAAATGCTTCTGACTCATTGCCTCCAGCCAAAGTTCTTGCGAATACTACAGAGGAGGATTCACTTGAAGCCAAAGAGGGGAAAATGAAACCCAAACCCTTTTTCTCGACTCTCATTATGGAGAAGAAATTGATGCACAACTCCATGATCAACTCCGATGCCAACATCACAATCATGCCCAAGCAAATAGTTGAAGCCTTGGGGCTTAGCTATGAGCCCTTAAAGAGAGGAGTTATGCAACTGGATGGGAACAAGGTCAAAATTATAAGCCTCATTAAAGACCTCCCATTAACTTTGTTTTCTTGTCCTAGCGTCATAGTGCCACAAGACACCATGATCATTGACATCCCTCCCATGTTCGACCTCTTCCTATCCTTGGAATTCACCTCAAAGATAGGTGGATACCTTTCTTTGGATTGGTCCCACCTAATTCTCAGAACTAAGCACGAGGCTAAAATGAAGATAATATTAGAACCTCTGCATGTAGAACATACAGTTGATGAATCCATGATCAACTTTGAAGACACTCATACTTCTGTCACCAAAGAAGAAGCAAGTGGTAGCAAGCTACTAGGAGACGAGCAGGTCATCGAAGACAAAGTTGATCGAGAAGAAGTCTTCTTGACCAAGTATGTAGGTGCCAATCCCTTCGGTAATTATCATGCTACCGGTTTGGGCACCTATGTAATCTATGATGAGGATCAAGAGTTCCTGAGGGTATTGAAGGACTCCACAACCGAACAAGCCTCAGAGCTCTGGACATTGCACTTCGACGGTGCGAGATGCAAAGTTGGCGCTAGTGCTGGGATACACCTAACATCTCCATCCACTGAGTAGATCCTTAGATCTTTCTGCTTCTAGTTTGCTTGCTCAAATAATGAAGTTGAATATGAGGGTCTTGTGCAAGGACTAAGCCTCACGGAGCGCATGGGTATCAAATAGTTAGTGGTGTTCGTAGATTCTGAACTAATAATCAATCAAGTTAGAAACATCTCCGTTGAAAAAAATGTCCATATGCGGTCTTATAGGCACAGGGTATGGGACCTCATCGAAAGTTTCAAAGCTTTTAACATCCACGCGGTGTCAAGAGAGTAGAATTTAGATGCGGATCACATGGCAACGACAAGATCTCAATTCGATCCAATTAGAAATATGGGTAGAGTCAAATAGAAGCTTGGAATTTTTCATACACAAATAACACAGTGCTTCTTCTCCTTATTCTTCATTCAAATACATTAAATATATATAGGTTTTTCACATCCTCTATTATAGGAGGGTTGTTCCACCCCCTATAACCACTCTATATTTATGAGTTGTTATAACAACTCAATACAAACATATATTCATACAACCACTAATACAATAACCTATATAAAAAATTTATAACATACCATACACATAATAGTTACGTGACACTTTACCTCACACATTATTCTAGAATATATGTGAGCACTAACATTATATCCCACCACCTATGTGAACACTAATTCCTAACACCCCCCCTTAGTGTGAACATGGGGTGAAAGTACATCACAATACTTGATGACCACACAAAGTAGCTCACCAAAAAAAAAAAGATAAGAGTAGGGACATACACATCTACTCATGAAAAGCAATGGTAGAAATAGCCTCACCATGCTTACTATACTTCCATCCAAGGATCTAGGGACAAACACATCTACCCATGGAACTGAGAATAGGGACAAACACATCTACCCAGGGCCTTACATCAAGTCATGAACATGGAAAAACACATCTGCTCACAACAATTATGATTGGGGATAAACACATCCAATCATAATCACCAACTCATGTGAATGGGGACAAATACACCCAACCATCTTGTGAATGGGGACAAACACATCCATTCACAATTAACCAACAATAGTGATTGGGGACAAACACATCTAGCTACTTACATCATCTTGTGAATGGAGACCAACACATCCATTCACAAACTAACAAGAAATGTGATTGGGGACATACACATCCAACCACAACATAAAAGTTTGAACATCAAGCCCTCATTGTCGCATATGCAACCACCATTATAGATCATTGCCACTCTAATCACAAATGATACGAGACAGTTGCCATTGCCACCTAGAAACTGATCTTGGTTTTATTCATTTTGGTGCAAATAGTTTTGTCACTAATGCAATTTCACGACCCCATCGCTAGTGACTGACGAGAGGTCATTGAGTATCCTCCAGCCTCTGGTGCCTCCATCCTCCAATGAATGTTGCTAACTCAACGAAAGGTATAGATGAGGACGATACACGCTCCTTGTCACAATACATGGAGGGGTTGAGGGGCAGAGCCCCCGAAGCCAAGCACAATTTTCATCTTCGTTTTCATTGAAAAATTAATTAAAAGTACCATTTTTTAATTTCTATGAGTGTCGGATTACACCGAAAATGCACTCTTTTGACCTTTTAAATTTTTTTTTTTTTTATTACAATTTTCAAATCAACTCTTGATTCTTTTTACAATGACACAAATAGTTTTAACAAATGACAATACCGCTAATCCAAATTGACTTTGACTTATTTTATACAATATTTTATTTGATTTTTAGACTACAAAACAAAATATATCTATAAGACCTATAAACAAATACTTTTAAAAAAAACTTAATAAAACTAAATGAATAAAAATTGGAGACACTAAAATTACTAACTAAAAAGATATATCCTATGGCACAACAACCAAACTATAGACAAAGACTGCTCAAACTAGTGGAATATGTCATGTTCAATGTGTCACAACATTACCTCAGCATAATGCAGATATTAACAGTCCTCATCTGCGTGAATGCTTTTGCAAATGATATCATATGCATCGAGGGAGCTCACGCACAAATGGAGAGAGAAATCCAACAATACTCGAGTGCATAAATTCAAAGCTTCTAGTGCTCTTGTACAGATTGGAATGTACACATCAGGGAATTTTCCTTGATCGATACACAATAGTCTTCTACAACATCAACTCTTCAAGTGCCTTCATTTTTATGATTTTTCCTTGGTTACGGCTAAAATAGTTTATTGCAATAGTTGTAAGATTACACATATGGTTTTGCAAGAATAGATCAAAATCTTAAAAACCTATGTGAACGCCCTCCTTCATGGCGAGTGATGACGTGATGAAGAGATGAAAATATGTCAGTCGATAAAATTGTTGGATCTCATTTGTCGACTAAATGACCAGTGCTTTGTCCTCCTTAATTCATTTTAATCGACATGCAAGATCATTTTAATTGCAGTACAAGAAGTACGATGGCTATCTCTAGCAATCCAACAATTTGAATAAACAATCTAATACAACAAATGTGCAATAAATAAGTGATGCTTATCCACTTTTCTCAGCAACATCAAGGTGGCATCGATCTTCAATACTGAGACACGAGACAAAGCTAATCTCTATCTTGGACGGATGACCAATCTCATGGAATTTTTGCACCTTGCTCAGTTCTAAGACCTGAATTTTCTCGCCTCAATCAGTGCTAATAATCTCTCTACATAACAAATTAATAGGCACAAAATCGCTATTGCTCCGATACCAAATTATAAATATGGGCAGCGTCAAATAGAAGCTTGAAAATTTTCATACACAAATAACACGGTGCTTCTTCTCCTTATTCTTCATTCAAATACATTACATATATATATATTTTTCATATAGGAGGGTTGTTCCACCCCCTATAACCACTCCTCTATATTTATGAGTTGTTATAACAACTCAATACACACATATATTCATACAACCACTAATATAATAACTTATATAACAAATTTATAACAACATACCGTATCCATAATAGTTATGTGAGACTTTACCTCACACATTATTATTCTAATATATGTGAGCACTAACATTATATCCCAACACCTATGTGAACACTAATTCCTAACATATCCTATCTCCGACTTGATTGAGAATGTACAATCTATATGAGTGATCATCTGACCTTCCATTCTTGATAATGATAAGAGCTGGCAAGTATTCGAAAGTGATGAACACATCGCCTCATTCATTCAACAATCAGGAGAGTTCACCGACCAGTTTCAAATAAAAATTGAAGAAGCATACGAAGGGCAGATCATCCAGTTGAAATAAAACAAGCTTCCGAAAGGGTTGGTCACTCTCAAAAATCTGTTCGATTGTGATGACGCAAGGAATGATAGGAGGAAATTTGTAGCAAACCAGGCAGACTACGCCAACCTTGAGGTCAGAAACGGAAGAAAACTGAAGGTCAGGAAAGAAGTCCCGCAACGTGACAAAGATAGGATTTTACACTTCTACAAAAAATATGAAGGGGTTGTGGCCTGGTCTTATGATGACCTCAGGGGATATGATCTTTGCATCATCCAACACACCATCAAATTAACAGAAGGTGCTAAACCTGCCCGACAAAAACAGAGGCCCATCAATCCAAAGATTGAAGCCTTAATGGCACAAGAGCTAGAGAAGCTAATCCAGTCCAAGATTATCTTTCCAATCAAGCACTGTACATGGGTATCTAACCTCATTCTGGTCTGAAAGAAAAATGGAGACATTCATCTTTGTGTTGACTTTTGCGACCTAAATAGGGCATCATTGAAGGATCATTACCCACTACCCTCCATGGAATCAATCTTGTAGACTGTAGCGGGTTCAAAGATGTTTTCCCTATTAGATGGCTTCTCGGGCTACAATCAGGTTTGGGTTAAAGAAAAAGATCAACACAAGACCACGTTCATCACCAAGTTGGGAACATTTGCATATGCCAAAATGCCTTTCGGCCTATCAAATGTGAGGGTCACCTTCCAGCGAGCAATGGACATTGCCTTCATCGAACTGATCAACAAAATCATCCTCATCTATTTAGATGATCTGACTGTATTTTCCAAATCTACAAATGACCATTTTGATCATCTAGAAATGGTTTTCAAAAAATGCCAAGAGTTTAGGGTATCCCTGAACCCGAAAAAATATGTTTTCGGAGTACCGCAAGGAAAATTGCTGGGGCATGTAGTGTCTCAAGAAGGAATCACTATTGATCCTGAAAAGGTAAAATAAATCAGAGAACTTCCTCTTCTAGTAAACAGGAAAGGAGTCCAATCTTTTTTAGGGAAGGTTAACTTTGTAAGAAAATTTATTTCTGATTTTATAGGAATAATTAGACCAATCACCCTGATGGTAAAAAAGGACCAATCGTTCAAATGGATAAAAGAAGTGAGAGAAGCCTTCGAGAGGGTGAAGGATGCTATTTCTTCAGCTCCTATGTTAGTAAATCTAGACTTGTAAAAATACTTCATAATGTATGTTTTTAGTAGGAAAACAAGCATCGCCATTGTTCTGACTCAGAAGGATGGTGAAGGAAAGGGAGAACATCCTATATAGCATTTCATTCCCAAATCTTGAAGGATTATGTGATGAACTATAAATTCATCAAAAAGCAAGCATTTGCAGTTGTAAAGTGACTTAAGAAGTTCCGACATCTTATAGCTTGCACTAAGGTGATCGTTTATGTCGCACATTCTAGTGTGCACAAGTACATCATGGAAGGAGAAATCACGGACAAAAGGGCCAAAGGGATCACCAAGATCCTAGAATATGACACTAAAGTCAAGCCCACAAAGACTATCAAAGGAAGAGGGTTGTGTGAATATTTGGCGCATAATGAAGAAATGGAAATTAAGGAAGAGCAAGCAAAGATAGTCCTAACAAATGAGTCTGAACCTAAAGACTGCTAGCTGGCGGATAGGGTAATATTTATGCACACCGACAAGTATCTATCAGGGCTTCTTTCTCAAAGAAGAAGATTCTATCGACTGCAAAGCAGTGGGTACTCACTTATTGAAGGGATCCTTTTTAAGAGGAATTTCAATGGCATCTTATTGCGATGCGTCACCTTGGAGCAAGCAAAGAAAATTCTCGACACCTTCCATAGTAGCCTGGAAGGCGGACACTTCTCTGCGAGGACCACTGCCATCAAAATTTTGCACGTTGGGTACTTTTGGCCTACATTATTCAACGAATCCTACAAAATGATAAAAGCTTGCAAAAAATGCCAATTCTACGCGGGAAGAAGAAAAAATTTCACAATGCCCCTCAATCTAATAGTAGCAGATGAACCATTTGCGCAATGGGGGATATATTTCATCAGGATGATCAAACCTGCCTTCAACGCTAGTCACAAATGGATCCTCATAGCCATAGACTACTTCAAAAGGTGGAATGAAGCCCTACCCCTGAAAAATGTGACAGAGGGAGAAATTGTGGACTTTCTTGAAGGGCTGGTAATGAGATTCGATGCACCAAAGACTATCATCTCGGACAACACCAAAGCTTTATTAGGCTCCAAGGTATGTCAGTTTTCATTTGAGCACGACATATTCTTGAAAACATCATCAAAATACTACCGACAAGGAAACAGTCTGGTTGAGTCAACTAACAAGAATCTAGTCTGACTCATCAAAAGGATTGGGTTCGATCATGAGAAGGAATGGCACAAGAATCTTCAAACAGTGTTATGGGTAGACTGCTTAACTCCTAAGAAAGCCCTGAAGACTTCACCATATGAGCCGGTGTATGGGAAGGAGGCGTTGTTACCTATATCTATAGGTACATTTGTGTTACAACTACTCAATTCTCTAGAAATTGAAGAAAACAGAGCTATGGAGGTTCAGTTGGCTGAATTGCTGGAGGTACAAGAAAAAAGGGAGAAAGCCCTAATAGCCATGACTATTCACCAATAGGTGGTTCAACAAGAATTCTTTAGACCAAGGTCTAAAATATGGAGACTTGGTACTAAAATTCAACAAAAGGGTCGCAAAGCTTGGCCAACATGGAAAATTTGACAAATTGTGGGAGGGTCCTTTCAAAATAATTTAGTACAAAAAAAATAATGCATTCAAATTAGAAAAAATGGAACAAGAAGCACTGGGAATTTCAATTAAGCTTCAGTTATTTCATACAAGTGTAAATATCTAATTATTTTCCTTTCGTGTTTTGTCGGCTGGTCTTTTCAACATTTTCACAGATACAAGAAGCAAGAGAATTCATGAGACTCATTATCACAAGAATAGAGAAAGACTATACTGCTCATATTTCAGAAATTAAGTTCATACGCGAGGAATTCAATCCATGTTGCAGAAAACAGAAGAATGAAGACAAAGAGTTGAAGATAAGCAAGTATATTCGTTATATATATATATATATATATATATATACTTTTATAGAAACATTGTCAAAATGGATCTGTCATGTGCTGAAAAGTATGACTATATATATGGCTTCCTTATATATATGTATACACAAGCCCTCTTTCAGGCATATATATACTAAAGGGAAAAGGTGTGTTAAACTTCAAGTAACAGGAACATGAACGCTGTCTTCATCAGCGTGAGCATTTTCTCCATCAAAAGGAACATTGTTAGAAGAAATAGGAGGGTTATCACCAGTAGTAGTGATACTTGGAGTAGTAGCATCAACACCTAGAATGAGCGGCAGAGGGAATACAAGGTTCTTGAAGTTAGTGTACCAATCCACATCATAGAATAGTACTACATTATAGTAGCATAGCAGAAAGTGGCATGCACAGGTGGCTCTCTCATGGTGCTTAATGAGTGAATGGAGTCAAAACCCACTCAGAAATGGTACCCATGGTACCACCATGTGTTCTTCGATATTCCTCCATAGGTCACTAGCAACAGGAAGGCCCAGACCATACACTGCATTGGTCACTGCTTTGCCAAGGCCTCTCAGGTACCTCTTTGGAAAAATCTGGAGCATCAAGTGAAGAATCATGGCTTTTGGAACTTGGACATCAAGCAACAAGGCAACAAAATGGGAGCATATATCAATGTTCACTCGATATTTATCTTCATACTCAATACAATCCCTGCCCAAAACCCATTTCGTGGCTATAATAGCCAGTGAGTGCTTGTTTTTGGTCATACGTTTTAGGCACCTATTGGAGATCTCCCCCAGAAAGGTTGTTTGGGACTTGTTGCTCACTAGTCTGATTGAATTATTCATTATATCAACCTTTGCTCAGCTACCTGAGTCTAAGCCCAATGCAAATTTAAGCCTACTCAACCACCTAAGCAATAATCCTATCTAATTGCCCAATGCTACTTCTGCTAATTCTAGGTATGATTTCGCTACTATATTGGGACCCATTTATAGAAATATCCGATGTAGCCTGCATCCCAAGCATGGTGATAATCGAGTTTAACTCAAAAATCCTACCAAAAGGCTAGCTCAATTTTCCAACCCAGTTGCATTTGTAGGTACAAATTGTTGCGTGCCAGATTAAGGAGTGGAAATCAATTAGTGCACATTGGTGGCAAGCCCATGTGATGGCTCATACAGACATGTGCTAAGGTGTCATGATGTAGGCCATTTCAAGCTCCAAGGTTGAGGGTGAATCTTTCTAAAGTACTCATTGCAGTTTCATCTTAATTATGCTCTTAGGGATATTAATGCAAAGGTGTGCAACAAGATGACAAGCATTTCAACGACGACTCAATTTCCCATGAAAATCGCATTGAAGAGACATTGTCACTAATGTAATTATGAATTATTATCTTTTCAAAAGAGGCAATTAGTTCATTTTGCATGGACAAAGGAGCTGGCAATACATGCCGAATTAAATGCAAAAAGGCAACCATTGTCTACTGGTTGAAGGCAGGAAATCAAAGAAAAAGCTAAGTGTCGTATGCAAAACCTAGATAGAGCATAAAAATTCTTGAGTACGCAAAGGGACTTGGAAGAATAGAATTGTTAAAGGAACCAGGTGTGGTGCATCTAGCAACAAAGGAGTTGAGCGCGCAAAAAATTCACTGCCCCGATGTGGATTAAACCTGAAATACAAGGTTTTCTGGTTTTGAGTTCAAAGCCTTACATTGTGTTTTGGGTTCCATTCATACTGCTTCAGTGTGATTTCTGGGCAGAAGGTTTGCAAAATATGGCGACTGCTTAGAGTTATCAAACAAAAATGCAAGAAGGAGGGACCCAAATTTTTTTTAAGACCATGCATGCAGCACCAGCCGCCTACATCTTTGAGGATATCTCTTGCGCTTCACTTGGAATACCAAAAAATCCAACATGGGTGAATACGCGGGTTGCAAAAAAGAGGGATCCTCAAAGAGATCAAAACCAAATTAAAGAAGAATGGGATAATATTCATGACCCCATCCTTGCAAGGAACACTAAGACACTTAGGGAGGTGGCCTATGAAAGAATGAAAAGGAATAGCGACCCAAATTCCTTGGTGCAAAAATATTGGTTTAGTGGGGTTCCACAATATATGGTCTCATCTATATAGTACTACCTTGAATTGGTCGACGAGGCCATCAGACACTTCAACCCGGGTACCAACACCATTGAGGGTCGGGAGGTGAGTGATTTTATCTACAAGGAGGCTATTTGGGATATGCTATGTATCTTGGAGTGAAGCTCCAAAGTGCCTCAAATGGAGTCATTCACTTTGGTGAAAAGGGAGACCTATTGGAGGACCAAAGACCTTGTGCTAAAATTTTATAATGTTGAGACACAAAGGTCCAAAGAAGCTCAGAGAAATCCAATGTAAATCTGAACAATGCATGAGTTTCAAAGATGATATGAAGGATGCCTTCTCAATGATGGCATTTGTTTGCAGCCTAGAAACTGACAGAGAGGTCTAGGAGTTTCAACTAGGCTTGGGCTTTCAATTGCACAAGCAACATTCTCTTTTTTGGTATGATTTCACAAAATTTATCTTGCAAGAGATGCTCAACTAGATAGCAGAGTACCAACTTCAACACAGGTTCAGGTTTCCATATTTCCTCGCTCACATGTTTTTGCATCAGAATCTGGACTTCTTCCAGAAGCATCTAGGGCTGTCCATGGACTCCCCTCCTCTCTACAACATACGATTTTACACATTTTTGGATTATTTCTTAAATCTGATTTTGTAGGATTTAAGAGGAGACAACGTTGTCTTATGGTTCAACTCAGACCAAATTGAGTTCATGCATAACTTCACTCCAAAGTGTGACTAGTTTTTGGGCGAGGACTTCATATTCATCTAATTGCACGGCTTCACCGGAGAGCCCTTTCGACTTCTGGCATGCCTTATAGATTGGATACTGGCACTTGAAGTGTTTCACTAGGTATCAATTAAGGACTTCACCTTTTGCAATAGAAAATTAAAGAAGAAGGGATTTTTCAGCTGCCCATTGACCTTCAAGACTATAATCATGGCGAAGAGGAAGGCTCACAACTCACTGGAAGCAAAGCTGGCTCATCTAGGGTTGGTATGGATTTGTGATAAGTGGAATTACAACCCCGATGATGACTTGCCGAATGAGGTTTTCAAGGTAACGCACAACCCTCGGCCTTATCGGGAGAAGCGTCAGAATCCAGTGTCGAATGCAGATGAATTTATAGTCGACCTAGCTTATATCCCTTCCGAAGTTGGTCGACCTCCCTAGCTCAAATTCTACTACCCGATTGGGGAGTATGATAAGTCAAAGCAGATGGGGAATACTCTTCGCAACAATCTGATAAGAAATTACAACTAGAAGGAAGAGAAGATTAATGATTTATGGATATATCATCAGGAGACCCAACACACTGAGGCCCCTTATGATAGCGAGGAGATGGATGACATGTTTGATAAATTATGGAATGACGAACATCCAGAATCTGATGAGAGTGATGAGAAAGACTCCAGTTCAAAGGAGGCCAAAGCGCAGTCAGATGAAGGAGCGAAACCAAACACAGGAACACAAAATGCCTTAGTGCAACAAAGCAAAAAGGCCATGAAACAACCTAGCAAGGTTTCCTCTAATGTATGGGTAAATATATCATGTGCGAGGTCTTCACTGACTCACACTTGGACTGGAAGGAGGACTAGGGCAACCCAACCACAACAATCTAAAACCATAGCAGTAGAAGACTCACCACCAACAAAGCAACAACGAATCGAGGCATCTTCTGGAGAGTGTTCACAGGACCCTGAGGTGAGCCAAGGTCTAGCAATAGGCCAAGGATCACAATCATCCATAGGTATAATTCACTCCCTCTTCTCTTGTTTCACAAACCTTAGTTGCCCCTATTGTACCCATAACACCTCTCATTTCATCCGCTGAACCTTACCTTTCGGCCTCAGCTTCAATGGTCACAGGGGGGTTTCACACAGTTCTCTCATGCGACCCCATTTTCTCTTAGCCCATCCGTAGACCCTTACACCATTTTCCTTGGCCCATGCCGCATCCCAAAGCGTTTTACACTCCACCTCTATTGTCGTCATTGATACATCTCCTACCATTACCATGTCGGCCCAAATCTAGTCTTCCCAACAAATGGAAGGCGCCACGACTCCACTTCCTTTGAGTCCTCCTATTGGTTTGCAGTTCAGGTATTGGAATTTATCCCACCTTTCTTTCCTCAAATAGTTAGTGTTCCAAAGAAGAAGTCGCCCAGGACGACTACCCTTTCATTCCCTTTCACCCTTCCTCTCGGTGCACCTTTCGTAGGCGGACTCATCAGGTCACCTTCAAAATTATTTTTAGAAGGTGATAAAACTAAGTAGGCACGAGAAATCAAAGCCCAAAAGAAAATAGCTAAAGATTCTAAGAAGCGGGAGGAGCCAAAAGTACGGACTATTTTTAATGAGGCTCAACAGTCACTACATTTTGTGACTATGTACCCGACTATCAACAAACCGCAAGGAGAGATGCAGCTGGATGAATACAACATGTACGTCATGGGGCTCAATTTAAGCATAGCCTGACCTCAAGACAAGGTGGAGCTCATGGAGGAAACGCAGTAGGTGGTAACCATCGACTTTCTTAAGTCTGGTTGCCAACTAAAGAAGAGGAAAGAAGAGCTAAAAAGCATTAACAATAGAATCAAGATCTTGCTCACCAAGGAAAAAGCTAGGGATGTTGAATTTAAGAACTTATCCCAACAAAAGGAGGAGGAGCAAGCGAAGCTCTGAAAGTAACTTGCGAAGTTCCAATCGCTCAATCCTAACTTGGTCGCTGAGCTGCAGCAGAGGAACTAGGACTATCAAGACCAGTTGGCATGGTTGGGGCAAGAAGTGCGATAAAAGGATGAGGAGTTTCATCACCAACACGCTCAACTAGAGTGACAGATGCAACAGAAAGATGCAGATTTCATAATTCGCCTGGCCCAATTAGAGAATGAGATTTCAGAAATGAAGTCTTCCTTGGAGAAGGAATCAACAAACAAGGAATGATCCTAGGCTAGCTAGATTACATAATCATAGGTCCTACAGGGACAACTCACCGTGGTGAACCAAAAGGTTGTAGAGCTCGCGCATGATATGAAATTAAGGGATGTAGAGATAGTCCTATTAAAGAACTCTGCCCAACCTCCTGTCGTTCAATCAAACCTTCTTCAAATAGCCCAAAAGTTATATGTTTCACATTGGAAAAGAGTGAAGGCCTTCTGCCTAACTCTACAACCAATGCTCCAATTTATGGCGAAGGCAACAAGTTTGGGAAAAGAGGTTCATGAAGCAATCAAGCAGTTCCCTTAGTCCATCACAGAGAGAGTTTTTGAGGTTAGGAGATTATTGGATAGGCTGTATATGGTCTTAGATGAAGTCTTGGCAAGCACAGGAGTTGAAGACCGAAAGGCCGCTGCTAAAACAACTAACAAGTTCATCCATTGCCACACAACTATCCTTCATGCCAGCGAGTGTGCCACCAAATTGGATCAGACCATGAATAGCATGCGGGCTAGGTTCTACCACCTAACTCAGATGGGCTTACCATCCCTATTTCTTGAAAATGAATTGGTGGCCATGGTGGAGCATATTGCAGAAAAGATCGAAGAGAAGCAATGTGATGCATCTAATTTCCAAAGTTTTATTTAGCCCCTTGCTATAGGAGATATTGAGAGTGTCACTCATTTGATTGCACGACTTCTTTTTCAACTCGAGTCCTGGGCCAGTACATCAACAACACTTCCCTACAAAGAAATGATCGATCTACATGGAGCGCAATAAATTATGCGCAACATATTGACTCCATTTGAGGTTCAATGGCTACCTTTGCAAATTGCCCTCTCTAATATCTGATCATGTCGCCCAATGGATAAGGCCTTGGTCTATGAACCAAAATTTTTTGGGTTCCTTGTTTCGCAGGAGAAACACCCCTGATAATTCGCTAAAATCTATGAATATAAATTTCCCAAGCTTCCTTCGGGTTATTTTATTTTGCTTAAGTACCAGCCACACCCTCCTATTAAAAGAAATATCAGGCTCCTTTCGCAGGTTTTATGCAAATGTTGCCACTTGTCAGCTGAGCACTCCTTGCAAGGTTCCCTTATCTCACTTTTCAAAAGCCACCTCCATGCTTCCATGTGTTGACAGTTCACACTTTTTAGTGCTTCTTTCGGTTGCTCCTCTTTCAAGCCTCTACCGCATGCCACATAGCATCGATCCATGCCATTGCTTGGCGGTCCCCACCTTCAACACAATATTCTTGGGAGACCTCCACATGTCTTCATAGCATAGGTTTTCATCGCATAAGGGGAAGGATGAGCATCAACCCTCGATCACTTGCCTCGTTGATCTTCTAAGAGCTTCATCGTGCAGGGGGACGAAGCAAGTGACAACCTCACAACATTTGCCATGTTTTGTAACTACTGTCATGAGTGGATGACATATTTCGACACGCTATTACTGGGACCACTACCATCATTCATAGGGGATGCATCTGAATCTAAGGCATACTCATTCATGGCTCAAATATTTTCGATTACAATGGCCAAAGGAAATCATTTCTAATCCATCATTGCTCATGATCAGAGGATCTTTTCTATTACTAGCTTGCTAGGTTGGGATTTTATTATAAATACTGCTTCTTCTTTCGAAGCAAAGGTTTAGATTTTGATAGAAATTTTGATAAAAGAACTAGACCTTTACTACTTTTAGATCATTGTAAAGACTTACAGACTGTGCCATTGTTTGGCCTTTCTATTTTCTTAAATATTTTTGATAAAGTTTTACTGTGCCATCATGATACTGAATGTTTCATTTGCAGAACTTCTATAAATTTAATGCAAGTTTCCTGGTTTAGATCATGTCTTTGACTCCTCTTTTTAGTAAATGTGCATGACTGTTATTTTATGTCATTAAGTGAATCATTCAGACTTCTATCTTTATTTTCTATCATTCTAGGACATAGAAGATTGTTGAACGAGCCCTTAGATTGCATCTACAAGATAGATCTATTGTTCCTTACATCTAAATCTTGGCGCATCGCCTTAGTTAGATCCTTTTATTTTATATTTGCTTCTTTTTCCCATTCAAAACCCTAGTTATAGAAGAAGTTAGCTTCTTTAAAATCTAGAGGTTACTTAGTTTAGCACAATAGGTCCCCCTTTTAACTGAGTTTCCCACAAAGGGTTGTTACCTTGTCAATTTTTGGCATCAAAATTTAAACACATGTGACAAATTTCTCTAGAGTACAAGCTAAGATATGGAACCCCTCAGTTATATACCCTTACAACCTACTCCTAAAGTAAGCTTCTCCATGGATACTTCCATGAGTGAGGAAAAGGATGAAGAAGAATGTGATGATGAAGAGAATGAATTTGAACAAATAAATGTACTCATTGTCACACAGAATGAGCCAATCCATGAACAAATTATTGTTAAATTTGGAGCATCAAGTGAGCTCTCTAATGATGTGAGAGTTCGGGTTGGTCAAGAGTTTGTTTCTAATTGTGATTTCATTAAGACTTCAAAGTTGAGGTCATTTATCTATGAATACAAAGGAAGAGTGCTAAGAAAAAGGATGAAAAATATAACCCCTGAACAAGAAGTAGCCACCTTGGAAGAACTGGGAAAGGAGATAGATCGGGAACTAGAAGTTATTACCCCTAAGAGAGGAAGGGAGCTCATTCAAGAGGCTAGGGTCTTGTACTTACCAGGATGGGATATCAGGTTTTCCATAGTGTTTTATTGTTTCTAGAAAAGAGGAGATAAGAAATTAAAGCTAACAAAAGAGGCAAGTGACAAAATGTATTTTGGGTCAGGTTATAATCTAGATGAAGCTATATTATTGATTTCAGAATTATATCCCCAAGATAAGAGACTTGCCATAATTAGTAATCCAAGCCAAGTATTTGGACATCTCTTGGTACATAGTGTTAGTGTTACTTAGATCAGATTGAGCAATATAAGTACTTAAAGAATTGCAAACACATAAGACAATGAACACACAAAGATACCTTGGGAAAACCCTCCTCTTGAGGGAGAAAAACCCAGCAAATTAGTCTCTTATATATTGTATAACAAATGACAGAATTCTACTTACAACACAGGCCCAACAATGGCCAATAGAGAGTCACTATGAATTCACACTTCTCCTTAATGCACAAGATACAAATGAATCTGTTCTTCCTTGAAATCGGACTGCTGCTACAAATGCGAATTGTGCTCTTCAAGTATATGCGAACTTCTGCTCTTCAAATAGTAAATGCGAACTTGTTTTATCAAATCGAATGCCTTTTACAATGATAATGACCTTGTATTTATACATCATAGGCGCCTCTTCATTTAGGTCGGCTTCTCTTGAAAAACAAGATAAACAATAAATTAACTTGAGGTCAGCTCAAGTTGAGGCAAGGATAGTTGAATCATAAAGGGTCGGCCCTTTAGCAAAATATATTGTTTAATATAAAGTAAATAGCTGAGAGGCTAACCATTTAATTTATCTTTCCTTGGGAAGTGTAGACCGAAGCTGTCATAACATCAACACATAGGGTGGGGGATATGAATCCCATTGAGACAAAAAAATTAAACGTAAATGTGGCCACGTTCAATAAGGCACACGTTGAGAAATTGATAAGAGAAAATGATAAACTAAAGAAAGAGGTAGCTAGTTATAGAGATAAATTACCCTCTTCTCCTCATAAGAATTATATTTTCCATTGTTGGACTATGAGAAGAAAGTATTAGATGATATGGCATACGCCATATACTGGAAGCGTTGCCATGAGAGAGTTCAAAAGAAATGAAATGAACTAGAAACAAAGATAAAAACCATCAAATTTGAGATAATCAAGAAGAGGTTTGAAAAGTTGATGAACTAGCATAACCAATATTGGAAACTCTTTGTAAAAGTGCACTCTACATTTCAAGAACATGAGAGATTATAGGTGCACATAGAAGAGTAGAAAGATGAATTGATCACTAAGGAAATCATGAACGAAAAAATCCTCCACATATATAATACATTAATCAATCAACATAAGGAGTTTCATGACAAGATTAAGGATGAGCTCGATGAATTCAACCAACCATTGGATATCCCATTTCCCATGTTTTTCGATGATGAAGGAGGAGTGAAAGGACAAGACTAGTGGAAGGATGAATTGGATTAAATAATACCATAGGCACTTGAGATGATTAATGACAAAGAGAGGGTACTAGACAATAATCATAAGAATCTCGAGGGAATAATGTATATGGAGTACAATATGATGGATTATCTGTCAAATGTTGGCACTCACGTTAGAGTAGATTATATCAAATTTTTTTGAGAAATAAACCTATTCATCATTAGAACTGAAGGGGCCCCAAATGTGGAAAAATGAGTTTTGAGTTGAGGTCTACAAAATGATCGAGCACTTCATCATGGAGAGAAGAAATTTTCCAGATCCTGAGAGGTCACAATTTCTTTACAATGAATAATGAAGCAGGTGTCACTATCTATTACTATTTCCTTAACCGATTTCTTTATTTACAATTAGTTAAGGTTATGAAAAGACACACCTTTTTGTAACGGTTCTATAGCTTGTTGCTTCTCATATAAAAGGGGAACCCAAGGCCTAGTTTTGAGGGATCATTTTTTTTCATTATCATTGTCACCAGTAGTAGTAGATACGTTCATCCATTAGTATATCACATTACATTCATCCATCTTCATATTTCAATAACTTCTTCTATTAATGTATATCTTTTGAAGCAATATAATGGAGAAGACTATTCATAATCGGTGATTTATTTCCAGTGTTCAACTGTTGTGTTAATATTCATTCCTATATGTTGTCCTATCTCCAAAGTGGTTTTCCTCAATTATTCAAATTTATATAATTTGTCAAGACACATTTGATGTTGTTTTGTGAATTTTTGACTAGGTTCTGGCTAGAGCGAATTAAATTCTTTTCAAATAATTCATTTTAATTGGTTCCTACTAGGGATTAAAATATTTTTAAATTAATTATTTTGATTGGTTTCCCTCAAGTTAAGAATTAAAAATCCTTTCACGATATCACAGTAGTTTGGGAAAAATAACATTGGGATTCATAAATAAGCGTACAGTAACTAACATACCTACACATTTGTACAAGGTGCAAACATCCAAAGTGCCCAACAAGTTAGAGTTAAGCTGAGAAGTAGATACACCTACCTTATATATTTATCTCCATCATCACATAAATCCAACTCCATTCGCCCAATAGGATTAGGTACTAGTCATACTTAAAACATTTTACACAAGATCTACTCATACACTTTCTTCTCGAAGATAATAGGAATTAATCACCAGCCTTGCATCTATTTCACTCCCATGTGCCATTGTGAATAGATTTCCTAAATTAGAGAGAGAACTTATAACCTTTAAGTCTGCCTTATCATTTAGGTACACCCACCTAGGTTTAGCAGAGCCTAAAGAGCAGGGGGTTATCAATCATATTTGCCCCGTTTGTTAGCCAAAAACGTATTAAGAGATTGGAACCCTCTTAAGGCTCAAAAATTAAATTTTTGATACCTTACAGATTGGTGACTTTGTTGGGGAACAAATTACCAGACCCACACCCTGAAACATTTCACCATAGAGTCATTTAAAGCTATCACATTGTATAATACATCAAAAGACTCCACTGGGAAGAGATCTAAAGAGATTGTAAAATTTTCTCAGTTTTTGTAAAAGTGAGTGGCGAATCTATCAAAGTTTGTAGGAATGAATGCATGATTGAGAAATTAAAGTACACCTGAAAAATAAAAAACCCTAGAGTTCAAATAATCAAAGCATCCTACAAAATGAACGACAGAAGATCTCTGCACAAAGAAGGTCCAAAGAAGAATGACAACAAACAGATAGATAAAGGTGAATCTTCTCTCCCAAAATCCAATATTGTTAAAAATGGGACAACATCTAAATAGAAAGACACTACATTCACCAGTCAGGAGAGTATCCCAGAACAACCTTTCACAATGCACAATAGCTTTGATCTGTTGTATGGATCAAAATACCATAATGATGATTTATGCAGAGATCCCCATACCCCATTTGAGCAAGAAAACACTTGTTGTCTTGTTTTACCATTTTAAGGAAGACCCTCAGAAAATGAATGAGTTTTATGCCCAAGTAGATGAAGAAAAGATATGAAGGCAAAAGGAATATGATTATGAGATATCTCTCAAACATAGAGAAGGGACCCAATATGAGTTCAGAAACCAGGATAGCCCTGTGCAAAATCACAACAATTCACCAAAGGATACATGAACCACTGAAGAAGCATTGAAAAAAATATAAAAGATACATGAATAGACTAGGCTAGCCAAACTCTTGGAGGAAGAAAGAAGAGCAATAAAATAATTGCACGAGGTATCATCCCAAAATGCATCACATAGCTCTAAATACATACTCCCCACAGGCAGTCTGGAGTAACTAATACTAGCAATCCACATGGATCATCTCAGAATATAGGTTATCCAAGTACTTCAAAAGCACCTTACAACACTGCTAGGAAATCAAATCAACATGTGAAACATAGTGTGCCACCACAAAACTCACAATCATAGAATACCAACACCATTTCACAATCTTGCCCATTGCTTGGACAATAATATGTTCCACACTACTAGTACCATGTGCCACAATTAAATTCCTATAGCAATACATATTCTCACCAAAAAATCCAACAAAATGTATACCAACCTCAACATGGATTTCAATATTACCCCAATCCGCCACAACTAAATCCTTATCCATAGAATCTTGTAAGTATGAGTAGAAAATTTGACTTGAACGAATGTCCTACATACCCATACCCCATTTACAATAAATTGAGAAATATTGTCCCTAATTTCACAAGGAGCAATGAAACTACAACAGAGGAGCATATAAGAAACTTCAATGATTTTGTGCAAGACTTAGGCATGGAACATGAAGATGTACTTATGAGGCTATTCATGATGTCCTTGATTGAAGAAGCAAGGGATTGGTTCAACAGCCTACCAGATGCGTTGAAATTACCTCTACAAAAGACTTCAAAGATAAATTCCTAGAACAATATGGGAATCAATTTGCTCCTGAATTTTCCTTACATGAGTTGATAGGCATTCAGAAACATCAAAATGAATCTATTTTTGATTTCAATTAGAGGTTCTCCAATATCAACAACAAGATACCACATGGATCTAAATTATCTGACTCAACTAATTTAAACATCTATTTGAAAGAATTTGATCCTAAAATAGGGTATGATCTTAGAAAAATATGTTTTAATAGCTTGGATGAAGCACAAAAAGCTGCTATAATTATTGAGAATAATATAAAAGCTATAGGCATAACTTGTAGAAGAGACACTATTAGAATCCTAGAAAATACCAACAACTACCAAACTAGACAAGAAAATCAATAAAAGAATGAAAGACCAAGATTGCATGGCATGCCATATAACACCAATTGCAAGGATGGGAGGCTAGTTGATAATCATCACAAAAATAATTGGAAAGATACTCTGGATCCTTTGAAAAACATGGAGCACACATGGCAGAGAATAAACCATGTTATCCGCTGTGTGGCAGGCCACATGCACCAAAACATTGTGTAGTGGCTCAAAATTGTGAATGGTCCCAAGAATAAGATAGAGATTATCATACCATAAATATGTTGGGATGGGGCCCTCATCAAACTAATGATGAATACTCATCTTCAGAGGAAGGGTATGAATACGATGTTAGTAATCAGAGGGCAAGTGTTAATTTGGGACAAGAGGTGTTCTCTGACCCAAAAGAAGATAGAGAAGAGAATACTTATATATATCATATATCATACAATGCCACAACTCAAATTGAGAACACCCATAGAGGAACAAAAGAGGGCTATTACAGAAAAAGCTACGGTAGCAGCTATAAGGAATGGTTATAATTTAAGAAGTAGACCCTTAAATTCAGAGCACGGGACACCTAGGAGCATGTTTATAAAAGAACAACAACACAAATAAAATGAATAAAGAAACCACATGAAAGAAGTGAAAGAAAAACCTAAAAGGGATGTACCAAAAGAAAATTCAAAATATGAATTAGAAAAAATAAAGGATAACACTAAAGCCCATACTGAAGATAAGAAAGTTAGCAAACCGGCGAAAGCAGAACAAGTGGTGACCCCCCCTTTTGATATTTCCCAAGCACTAACCCAAATCAAGATGACAGTGCCATTAATGGAGATGATGAAAATAGATGAGTACATGGATACTAATCTCAAGTTAATTTCCAACACACCCCAAAAACAACATAATCAAAATAAGGAGAAGGGTAGTAAGGGTAACATTGTGGGACAAGAAGCTGCTAAAACAACTGAGGTTTACTTAGGTGACACACTTACAAAGAACCCCTCTCAAATAGACCCTTTCTAAACCACCTTGCTGATAAATAACAAATTGGTGAGAAACTGCATGATTGACTCAAGGGCAGAAATCAATGTTATACCAATGGCGGTTATGAAGGAATTGGGAGGATTATGGGTAGATACTACCTTTGGAAAGTGTTATGCCATGGATAAAAGATCTATCCCAGTCATAGGTGTAATATGGGATGTAGAGCTAAAGTTGGCCTCCTACCTAGAAGCCACTTATAAAACTGATATAATAGTAGTTGATACACCTCCTTACTTTGGTATGCTTTTATCAAGACAATAGGCAACAAATCTTGGAGGAAATGTTTAGTTGGACTTATCCTATGCTACAATACCTATGAATGGAAGATAAGTAAAGTTATACAGGGAGCCAAGATCAGAACAACTCATAGAGTGTTTTGATCCAAATCAAATGAATTTTTTTTGTGATGTAGACCTTGGAAGATTTAGGATTGAACATTCAAACCCTAAGTTACAAAATACAAACCCAATTTCTAAAGATGTTTCTCAGAATAAACAAGGTGTATGGAAAATGTATTTTTATGGAGCTTGCAGTAAGGAGGGGAATGGAGCTGGGGTTTTTTTTCATTTCACCTAATGGTAGAGCATTTAAATAATCATTTCTAATGGGATTCAAATGTACAAACAACATACTAGAATACGAAGCCTTATTATTAGGCTTAAACATTTCCAGAAGATATGGGATCAAAGCATTAGTTTTGTTTGGGGATTCAGAGCTAGATGTTTCACAAGTAAGGGCGAAATACTCTAAAAAAAACAAAAGATTGAAACAATATAAGCATGCAGTATGGGATGAAATAGAGCTCTTTGATACTTTTTCAATTGACTGGGTAGATAGGTCTAAAAACATAATGGCCGACTTCTTGGAAAATGTGGCATTAAAAATGGATGATCTTACACTAGCAGGTATTTCACAAGTAGAGTTCAAGGAAAGACCGTTAGTTCCTAATAAAATTTACAATTCGCAGGTGTTGAATGATGAAGATGATTTTATTAAATTTCTACACTGTATAGATCAATATGAGGCTCTAGAAATTGACTTCAATGCATTTGTGGAAGAAGTAGATGGCAAACAAACTATGTTTGGAAAAGAAGTAGTACATCTCAAAATGAACAAAATACCTAAAGGATTAGTGGCATTGGAAATGGTATTTGATGGGAATGACTGAGCAATTATGAAATGAACACTAGTGAAGAGAGAAGATATTGAAGAGGTTAATCTAGGGACTGAATTGGCTCCCAAGAAGCTGTACATTGGAATGAAGATAAGTCTTAAGATTACGGAGATGCTGATCACATTGTTGAGGAAATACAAACATGTTTTTGCATGGTCATATGAAGATCTTAAAGAATATAGAGAAGACTTATTTCATCATGAAATCATATTAAAACCTGATGCTAAAACCTTCAGGTATAAATAGAGACCAATAAATCCTAATCTAGAACCCAAGATGCATGAAGAGATCATGAAACTTAGAGAGGGAGGCATTGCTAAACCCATCAGACATTCTAATTGGGTCTCAAACTTGGTACCTATTAGGAAGAAGAATGGAGACATAAGATTATGTGTGGATTTTTGAAATTTGAATGTCTCCTCACTCAAAGACAACTACCCTCTGCCAAACATGGAGGCAATGTTATAGAAAGTGACTGGATGTGAACTCCTATTAATGATGGACAATTTCTTAGGATATAATTTGGTGAAGGTGAAAGAGTCTGAAAAATACAAGACAACTTTTACTACATCATGTGGGACATATGTATGCGTTATGATGCCATTTGGCCTCACAATCGCTGGTGCCACCTTTCAAAGGGCCATGGGCATTGATTTTGATGACCTAATCAGTGCAATAATGGTAGTATACCAAGATGAACTCACAACATATTCTAAGGAAGCAAAGGATCATGTTGAACATTTGGAAAAGATTTTCCTTAAGGCCTTAGAGTATGGTATCTCCTTAAGTCCAAAAAAAATTCTATTTTGTTGTGACTGAAGGAATTTTTTTGGACCACATAGTTTCTAAAGATGGTGTAAGAATTGATCTCGAGAGAGTGGAGGTTATTGAAAAAATTCCTATCCCAAAGACAGTAAAAGGCATTAAATATTTGTTTGGAAAGATCAATTTTGTAAGGATATTCATATCAAACTTCACTGAAATTGTAAAACCTATATCAAAAATGTCAAAAAATGGTGCTAAAATAGACTGGACAGTTGAAGCAATTGATGCTTTCATATCTATTACAAGAGAAATTAAGGAGGCTCCTATATTGAAATCACCTGATTTTAGTAAGCCATTTCAGATTTTCTCATTTGCATCTTATCATACCATTACAATAGTAATGCTACAAAATAATGATGAGGGATATGAGAAACCGATATAATTCTTTAGCAGATCTCTTCAAGGAGCGAAATTGAAATATGATACTACAAAAAAATAGGTGTATGCCCTTGTGAAAGATGTTAAAGAATTTAGACCTTATTTAGTGGGGGCTTAAATAATTTCCTTTGTTCCTAATGTTATAGTCAAAGATGTGTTTGTGCAAACAAAACTTACAAGGTGAAGGTGTAGGTGGATTAATATAATTCAGGAGTTTGATATTGAAATCCAGATTACCAAACTAGTAAGAGGGGAAGGGTTGGCCAAGCTCATGACTGAATCAAATTTTGAAGCATCGCAAATTTGTAACAAGAAAATGGGTAGGCTGTCCAACAAAAAAGCATCTTAAAGATAATTAATAGGATGTTGGACAATAATAAAATGGCATGGGACTCTAAACTAATATTGGTAGTCTAGGCAAATAGAATCACAATCAAGATATCAATTGGAAAGTCACCCTTCGAATTGGTTAATGAAAAACAAGCAAGAATGCCCATGCATAAATTTCTACCAGTGTATAAGTTTATACTACATCAAGATTTGGATATTCCTAAACCCATGGAGGATAGGATGGAACAACTAGTAGAGTTGGATGAAATAAGAAACCTAGTCAAGGAGAATAACACCAAAATGTACTAAAAGATGAAATACTTGTTTGACAAAAAGGAAAAAGATAAAAAATTTGAAGTGAGTGATATGGTCCTTATGTGGAATTCCAAAATCCAAGACAAAGAAAAGCATAGTAAATTTGAAGCTCTGTGGATAGGACCATTTGTTATTATCGACAAAGGTGGTGAAGATTCTTATTATCTCTAAAATATGATAGGAGAAGATCAAGAATTGCCAGTGCATGGAAAATTCTTGAAACACTTCTTTTCATAAAATATGATATTCCATGCATGGTAGTTTAGGTTTCTCTTCCCCTCCCCATCCCATTTAATTGCATTCACCAATGGTCTCCTTCCTAGAGATTATTTCTGGATTCTTCCAATGACCTCACGTTCATTCATCCCCAATTGGAGCCACTATTGGAGCTAAAAAAATACCTTGAATCTCACATGCTTTCATTTTTATTTTTCATTTCATTTCCATCATAAGCCCCATTTTCCTTGACCTTACAAAACTATTTGACATAAATTTTCCTAATGTATATAGCTTTTGAGCCTACCATTGTAAATAAAATAAAGTATCCAATTGTTACTCTAGGCAATCCCCCTTTCTAAAGTATTACGTCAACAATATCAGATATATTGACATGACAATACCATGTCGGGGGGACCTTCATCATGGTATCTTCGATGAATTGATGAAGAAAACCACAAAAAACACACCATCGACAAGACAACTCTATATCAGGCAGACTTTTAACATGGTCTCTTTGATAGACCAACAAAGCTAACTATGGTAAATTCATTAGAGTGAGCAATGCATATCGGTAGGAAATACCTTATTGTGCCCCCGATAGCTAGAACATGATGTATCAAAGACACTAAAACATATCAGGGAGAGAAGACATGGTGTCCCATCGATGGACTGATGCATAATAAAGACATTTATTAAATAGAAAATGTGCAATGGTAAGTAATATCAGGGAAACATGAGGCTATCGGGCTGACACAAAACTCGGTCCTCCTGATAGAATGATAAACAATTAAATGCAAAGAGTATCAGAAGGAATGATGACAATCAGCAAGATATGAACAAGGGTTCCCCCAATGAGCCGATAATGCATGAAGATAAAATTCATATCATAAGCGATCAAGTATAAGCTAAGGAAAGGTATTGGAGGAACTAAAGCACATCAGAGAGAGATTATCTAGTGTATAGTTGATACCCTGAAGGAAAGGTAACAACATAAAGTTCATTGAAGAGAGAAATGGATATTGACGGGAGTAAAATCATAGTCCTTCTATTATAACGATGATGATTGTTTTTCAATTGATGTGACAGCTTGAGACATTAAAGAGACATTCAAAATTTAAAGACCTCACTGATGAAGAGAAAGACAACAAGTGTGTCATTTATGAGCTAAAGCCAAGGAATGTGTATCACAAATTTATTTCATTTCAATCATTGAAAGTCAAAGAAACTTGCAGAAAGCAAGAGAAGAGTAAATGAGATGGAGGTACCCTATTGTTGCACAGTCAAAAGAAAAAGAAGAAAGGGTGATACAAGTAAGTATACAAATCCCAGCTAAGAATTTCTTTGAAGTACAAGAAATTACCAAGAGAAGCTAGGGTTGTGAATAATGGAAGGAATTTCAGGAACATCGAAAGTTAAAAGACAAAAAGTAGAAGATAGACTATTAAATCAAGGCTTGATTGATCAATGTCTTGGGTTGGGGCCGAGGTCTAAAAGAAGTGTACAATTAAATCCATCCATGGACAAGTTTTAGGGCAAACATAAAGACTTAGGAGATGTATGGACATCGAAGAGGGGGTATGAGTTGTTTATGTACCACTATACAAAACAATATATATTCCAACCCATCTGTAATCCATGGAAGATGAACTTGGGAAAGGTAGTTGTGCCTAATGTATTCATCAATGTAGAGTTTTTTAAGGCACTATCTACCAAGTATGACCCCAAATGAAGAGCAATTCAGTTACATGATGGGTCTGAATTCATCATCATCTCCAAAGACTTCATTTCCACTGTTTTTCAAATAGATTGCTCTATGAGGTTTCCATTCATAGTAAAAGACCTCTTGACATAATATCACTACATGGACACTAGCTATAAAAGGTGGAAATTTCCATCACATAGGCCCTAGGAGGAAGGGAATCAACTCAAAAGGTTTTCTAGCAATGAGCACCCTCCCTTTCATGAAGAGTTATGCGAGCAGTATTTTCAATATACTTATTACACTACAGGACAAGTATTGGGGGTGGAAGTTTTGGCTCTCATGTCAATAGCCCCAATGGTTCTAGCAGTAGACATATAGAGCTGAGATGCTAGGCCATTCGACTATGCTGACTATTTGGCTAATGTTATAAACCAAGGACTGGAGAGAATAAAAAATAATAGTGATTTTATTAATTTTAATTATTATTCCTTGTTCATGCACCTACTCTTATATGAAGGATAAGGTAGAGGGATTTGGGGAGAGTAATTAAGGATAAGGGATACATATGAGGATGGAAATTTCAAACCAATTCAGATGTGGACCTTGATATGAGACAGTAGAATGGGAGATCCCATTATTTATACTTTGAGGAGTATTTTGTTAAACCCTTGCTAAAATTATTGGGGCATCCATGTGATTACAACTTGTCTTTTGAAGTACAAAGGTTGCTTAGACCTAAAGAGAAGGATCCTAGGAAAAAGGTGAATCATAATTGGGGAGATTGGTACACATTTTTTTATTTCACTGTGATTAGAGCATATGGATTTGAAGGGGCTCCACACTTTCTCCCAAGAATAGTCCTTCATAGGGTTTCCTATTTGGATATTGTGAGGCAATTGGCCAAATTAGATGCTAAGCATCTTAAAAGGCATAGTAAATAGTCTATTATACCATGCAATTTATGTTTTTGAGATTTCATAATTATTTTTGGTGAAGGATATGAAGAACAGTTCTGGGTATGAACATCAGTTCTCTATGGATGATGTGAGAAGGAATTGTGGTGAAGCTTTAACAACACAAAGGATAGCCATATACAACAAGATCATGTTAGCTTAGGCATGGAGGAAGCAGCATAATCCTTCATATATAGGAGCATTCAATTATGTGTGGGACCCTTTAGAACAAGTTGAGCTACTGATCACCCATGAGGATGAACTAACTAGGGATGTGCCCCTTATGGTCTTTGGAACACATGTGACAACTTGCTCTAGAATGGAAGCTGGGAATATGGAACCCCTTAGTTACATACCCTCACATCCTACTCTTGAAGTGAGTTTCTCTGTGGATACTGCCATGAGTGAGGATAAGGATAAAGAAGAAAGTGATGATGAAGAGGATGAATTTGAAAAAATAAATATACCTTTTGTCACATTGTATGAGCCACCCCATGAAAAAAGTATTTCTAAATTTAAAGCATCAAGTGAGCTCTCTGATGATGTGAGAGTCCAGGTTGGTCAAGAGTTTGTTTCTAATAGCGATTTCATTAAGACTTTAGAGTTTAGGTAATTTATCTTTGAACACAAAGGAAGAGTGCTAAGAAAAAGGATGAAACATATCACCCCTGAACAAGAGGTAGCTAGCTTGGAAGAAATGAGAAAGGATATAGATCAAGAACTAGAAGTTATAACCCCTAAGAGAGGAAGGGAGCTCCTTCAAGAGGTTGGGGTCTTGCTCTTACCAGGATGGGATATCAGTTCCACCATAGTGTTTGATAGTTTTAGGAAAATAGCATAGACTAAGTGATAGTCAACACAAATCTTTGCTATTAACCTCATCCAAACAAGAGAAAACAAACAATGTATGAGTAAAATGAAATCATCAGACTAAAATACTCCCCATGCTTGAAGTTGATTCACTTCTCTTGCTCTCCTATTTCTCCTTTTGCAATATTTTCCCTCAGATTTGTAGTCTAACTTGTGCAAATATCTAAAAATTGTAAGTAGAAAGTTGGAGACAAAATGATTGTTAAATAAAAAATGTAGGAAAAAGGTTGTTTTTATAGACAACCATTCGAATGGATGGATGAGATTGATCTTCTAGAAAGATTCTAAGATCAACGGATGAGGATTCATTAGAGAGAGGTTACGGAATGGATGGCCAAGATCAAGTTTCTAGAAAGGTGCCAAGATCTACGGTTGAAAATTGATGCAACCAGAATATGCCATGCATGGAAAACATATAACATCGACGACTATGACAATCAACGGCTATGACGACCGATGGCTATGATAGTCATGCAGAACATGTAGGCTATGACATGAAATAATGAATTCTTGACTGTAACCTGCAAAAAAACAAAAATAAACAAGAAAACAAACAAATTTCTCTAAAAAATTGTAAGATTCGCTTCGGGTTCACCAATGTAAGATGGGGAAAATAAAATAGCATAGACTAAGTGACAATCCACACAAATCTAAGCTATTAACCTTATCCAAACAAGAGAAAACAAACAATGCATGAGTAAAATGAAAGCATCAAACTAAAATACTCCCCATGCTTGAAGTTGATTCACTTCTCTTGGTTTTCTAATTCACTTTCTAATATCTATTATATCCTAAAGTCTAATTCAGTGGCAAAATGTAGACATTGAAAAATTTCCTCAAGTCTACGAGCAACATTTTTCCTTAGTCGTCATCCTATAATAATTATATAATTTTAATTATTTAATTATTCCTGATCATATTCCTTTATTAATTAAATCATTATTTAATTAATTCACTTTCTAATCTCTATTCTATCCTGATCAATTAATTGCGTCACTAATACCCCTTTCTTCAATAATTAAATAAATTATTATTTATTTAATTATTTATCTTTCATCACATGTCTATAGTCAGATAATAATAATTATTTGATCTTTTATTCTTCTATAATTAAATAATTGACAAAATTATTTATTTATGTGCCATTCTTCTCCTTTAAATAATTGATCCAAATCAATTATCCATGTCTAATTTCTATCTCCTCCTTTAATTAAATTTATGAATTTAATTAAATCTCTTTTCTCATTTCCTCCAAATAAATAATTTAAAATAAATTATTTATTTGCCACTTGTCATCCTCCTCCATTTTTGAATAAATAATTAAGATCCCTTGCCCTTATTTCATGTCATAGCCTGCATGTCCTGCATGTCTGTCATAGCCGTCAACGTCATATCTTTTCCATGCATGACATATTCTAGTTGCATCAATTTTCAATCGTAGATCTTGGCATCTTTCTAGAAAATTGGTCTTGGCCATCCATTTTGTAACCTCCCTCTCATGAATCCTCATCCGTTGATCTTAGAATCTTTCTAGAAGATCAATCTTGTCTATCTATTCGAATGGTTGTCTATAAAAGAAACCTTTCTCCTCCATTTTTGATTTAACAATCATTTTGTCTCCAACTTTCTGTGAACCCCTAAACCTGCATATGCACAAAGGAAGTCAAACGTTGTTAGTGTTAGTTCAAATATGCATGTAACAAAGAGGGATTCCCCATAAAATCCATCTATCTAAAACTTAATTTAGGAAATGAAGAACACAATGAAATTACAACATTTAAATCCTAATTAAGCAAATAGCATTATGATCCTATGGGGGAATTGGTGCCAATGATATGTTGCAATTGGCCCTTTCCCAATTCCTATGATTGCAATGCGGATTGATGAAGAAATGGTCAAATCTCCAAAGAGATTTGAGCATAACCTTGTTACTAGATTGTGAAAATGGTGGATGATTGAGTGCAATGGTGCAAAATCAGTTCTCACTTGAAGAGAGTAACTTTGCATATGAGTTATGGATGATCATTGAGGAGAAGAGTCTCCAATTTATAGACTTCAATCTTGGAAGAATGAGTGAAAACAAGCAATGTGGGATAAAAGATAGTTCAATGGCATTGTGCCACTTGTCCAAATGTGGTTGGATGAGGAATGTGCATGTTTTGGCCAATGTGCCAATAAATGCAATTAGGTGGCATTTCAAACTTGAGAAATGACATGTTGAAGAGGGAAAAGGAATGAAGTTAATGTCACTTGGCTCAAGGTCAAGGACATGTAAGAGGCTTTTAATGCCTTGTTGGAAGGACCAAGTCCACTTGGACTTTTTGAATTCAAAAGAGGAATATTCCCTTTTTGATGCTTTGTGAGGGAAAATAGAAGAATTAATAAATCAAAGTATTTGATTTATTGTGCAAGTTGCATTCTCTAGAAGATTTTAGTGAGAAGGATTAACTTAATCAATGTTTTGATTAATTTAATGAGGAATTAGGAGATGTGACAATTTAAGCTCAAATTTATGAATTGATTTAAGTCCAAAATTGAGAGGAAATGATTCATTAAATAAATGATTTGATTTATTTAATAAAGAAGGAATGTGTTAGATTAAATCAAATAAGGTTTAATTTATTTAATTTAATAGGAGGACTTTAGAGATTTTAATTAAATAAAATGATTTATTTAATTAAACAACAATGTAGGGTTAATTGAATTAAACTGATTAATTTAATCAAATGAGGTGAGAATGACTTAATTAAATGAATAACGATTCATTAGATTAAGAGATAAAATGCGATGAAATGCTAAGAATGTGATCTAAGAGGAAATGATGTTAGTAATCGGAATCAGGTGTGCCAAGATGAGCTTGTACATTTTCCATGTCTACACTTTCTACTTACAATTTGCAGGTATTTGCATAAGTTATACTACAAATCTGAGGGCAAATATTGTAAAAGGAGAAATAGGAGAGCAAGAGAAGTGAATCAACTTCAAGCATGGGGAGTATTTTAGTTTGATGCTTTCATTTTACTCATGCATTGTTTGTTTTCTCTTGTTTGGATGAGGTTAATAGCTTAGATTTATGTTCATTGTCACTTAGTCTATGCTATTTTATTTTCCCCATTTTACATTGGTAAACCCGAAGCGAATTTTACAATTTTGTAGAGAAATTTGTTTGTTTTCTTGTTTATTTTTGTTGTTTTGCAGGTTACAGCCAACAATTCATACGAAATCTTGTCATCTTCTTTTGAGCACAGAAAAATGAGTGCATAAATATTTAAAAATTATTATCTGGGTTTTGTAGGCCTCACTCTTATCTTTCCGCAACTTCAAATGGTTTAAAATTTTGTTAAGATTTGAAAAAGTTATGGCTGTTTTAGTATTTGTTGTTTTTTAAATTTAATTGTTAAAACCCGCATTTACTTTTGCCTCTAACAATTTTTCATGAGAATCTTGAAAAAATACTTTCTGGGTTTTGAAGGGTTGAGTTTTAGCTTTCTACAGATTCAAACGATTTAAAATTTCGTTAAGTTTTGAGAAATTTATCACTGTTTCAATTTTCTGTTGTCATTAAACTTTTCTTTTGAGTTACTAATCTGTTGTTTTTAGCATGTGGCACAGCTTGGAGGGAGTCTAAAAATTGTTTCTTTAGAAACAAAAATCAAGCTTTTCATTTCTTTAAGCATAATTAATTTTGTTTACTTTCAACAACCACAAAAAATTGCATGCACGCTCATTGGTTAAAATGAACATGCATTTCATGTCATGGGCTTAAAATGAACACAAATTGCATTCACACTCATTGGTTAAAATGAACATGCATTTCATATCATGGGATTAAAATGAACACAGTTTGCATGCACACTCATTGGTTAAAATGAACATGCATCTCATGTCATTGATTTAAAATAAACTTTGTTTGTTTCACATCCAGTTAAACTTTTAAAATGAACAAAGTGTCTTGTGTGTCCTCCTCACATTATTATTTGGTAATTAAAATTTACAAGTGTCTTCAATTTTGTGTCATCCTTTGATGCAATAATCGAAGTATCCTCTCGCCTTGCACATTCATGCGATCCTAGGTGTAAGAGAAATGGTTATTGCCTCTAGAACTTGGGCCTTCCTTGGTGGGGAAAAGTACTCACCCCAAGGTGACTCAGACCAGCAATGAAGCTCTTTGGCTGAGCTACCCCCGATCAGTATATAAATGTGAATCCTAAGGGAAAGCCTAGGATTACGAGTGTGGATGTGTCATACGGACCAAGTAGTACTCCCCAAAACCCTGTTGAGTGTAACCTCTTTAGGTTGGAGTGCCTCCTAAATGGAGCTTAATCTTGTGCCCCATGTATGGCCACTCGAACGAGGGTCCTAAACTAAAAACCTTTGTATAGTTGCCAAAATATTTCTATTTTCTAGCGCAACAACAGTCGTTGTGAAGACATCCACATTCTCACAGTTCTTAGTAGAGGTGATCAACCTGCCATTGGAGTTTTATGGGGGTTGGAAGCTTGGTTGGCCTGAGAAGTGAGTGCAATGTAAGGGGGAGCCCGTACGACCAAGCTTCTGGATTCACATGCTAAGAATAAGTGTGGTTGGGGAACCCACATGTAATCTAGTGAATATTGTCCTTGCCTAACCTAGGATTGTGCTTGTCTTTATTCTGATCGATCAAGGACAAAATATTGTGTTTTCCAAGTGTTTTCTCAAACATTCAAACAAACAAACACCATTACACAAATTTGGAAACACGCACATTCAACTTGAAACAATTCCAAATTTTGCAGTCTAAAACCCAAGATCAAACTTGTCCAATTTTCTATCAAACAACCTCTGTCGAAAACCAAAAAGAAAATTTCTCAAATCTTCAATTAGTGACATCTTTAGTTTGCATTTACCCATAGGTTGATCCTTGCAAAACTTAGTTTCATCCTTGAACATCATCATCTTCATAAACGAATCCTTGCATCCTCAATTCATTTTCAGATTTTGGATTAGGAAAACCCTACCATACTTTTCGAAATCATTTCCTTCAAAGAATAGGTTGTCAATGGAATTAGTCAACATAATTTTCCTTAGTCATTGTCCTTTTGTGAGACCTTTCCAACTCAAGAGTCCAGTTAGGAAAACTCACTTTATCATCTTGTGCTACCAACAAGTCCTTTGATGACCCAAATTGAGACATAGATCAAGCTTGGGGTGGTTGAGTAGCTCCTTTTTCCAAATCATTTAGACCTTTTCATTTACTTACTTTAGACATTCAAGTCATTTTAGTCCTCACCTTGCATATTTTATCCTTGAAAATCCAAAAATATTGTCATAACTTCTATCTTAGTCCTCATTTGGCATCTAGACTTTGCATTGGTCATTACCTTAGTCAACATTTTTTTTTTCATATTAGTCCTCATTATCACCTTGGCATTTGATATCTTCTCTTGATAGCTTTATCAACTTGCATTAGTAATCTTCCTTAGACAAATGTCATTATCACCTTGCATTGACATCCTTTATTCCAAAAACAAAAAAACATAGTTTAGTGGCATCCACATCTTGCATTATCCCTCAAACTTGCAAACATATCACATGGTTGAAACAAGGTCAAAATCCAAAAGAAACGACATGGAATATTCAAGTGACCCATCCCATGACACTACCCTTGGGTTTAATTCAAATCAATCCACACCTCACAAAGAGGTGCCACAAAGAGATCAAACCAACAATTGAGACAATCTAAGTCATGACGAATTCAACAAGAAATGGGAAAACCTAAGCATAGAAGAATTCAACAAACAATTGACTCCTCAAGAAATTGAAAGATCTTATCAAGATCCAAAATTTTTAAACATGATTGATCAACTTTTTAGTGCTGATCCTAATAGATACTTCTATGCACTAGCTAAAAAAGGTGTGAAGCTACCTCAAGGTTTTGATGTATCAACCCTTGTAGAAGAGGAAATTGAAAATCCATTCACTTGGCATGCCATCATCATCGCAAAAAACAAACATACCCCTTGGGACAACCTCACACATGAGTACCACCACCACACATATCCCAAATATCCCAACATTTGGAAACAAGGCAACCCATACTACTACACAAGGACTAAATTCCACACTTGGAAGAAACTCCAACTCCTTGGGTAAGATCTTTACAAATCCCCTTTTCCAAAACACACATTAAGGTTCTACCTCAGAAGGTCCTGCACCTTTGACTCAAAATGCAAACCAAGGTCCCATTCCTACACTTCAAAACATAAACCAACAATCCTTGTTCCAATTTTCAAGTCAACCTAGAAAGGTCCACATTGTCTCACGAAAAATCCAAAAGCAAAACAATAATCAAGGATCCATCCCATCATTCCAAAATGTGAATCAAGGGTCCCTCTCATCATTCAAAAATTCTAACCAAGGAAACATTCCATCAAAAAATGTCAATCAAGGGCCTACATCTTCAATTCAAAATACCAACCAAGGGACCCTTTCTTCATCACAAAACATCGGTCAAGGACCAACACCTTCATCTGCAAACCAAGGACCTAATTTTCAAAACCAAAACACAAATCAAGGGTCTACACATCCATTCCAAAACACCATACCACATGCAAACATGACCATTGGGACAAACATAAATTCCAATTTCATTCCAAATCAAACCAACACAAATCAATATGGCAATCAAGGTCTCACATCACAAGGCATCAATCATAATTCAAATCCAACATAGGACCTCAATGCTAGCATCATGACACCAAGTCAAAGAAATGCAACACCATCACTTGCAGACTTCTTAATACAACAAGTGCAAACCCTTCAACAACAAATGACTAGCATGAAATTGGGGACCGACAAAAAGACCTATTCCATGGAGGAATTATGCCCCTTTCCATTCGATCACAATTTATATATGCCACCCTTTCCCTCTTATTTTACAACACTACCTTTGCCTAAGTATAAGGGGACAGGGGATCCAATAGAGCACATTCAAGAATTCAACACATCATGCATGGAAGTCTCATATGATCCAACTTATTTAATGAGACTATTTCTGTGAAGTCTTACAGGGGCAACTTTAGATTGGTTTTCACATCTTCCTCCAAGAATAAGAACATGGGGTGAACTAGCTGAAAAATTAATTAACAATTTTTCCTTCAACATTAAAAATGATGTCCCCCTTTCAACATTAAGCACCACTAGACAAGAGGAAGGAGAATCCCTTACCTCGTTCTACCAAAGATGGTGAGGTTTGGTTAGCAAATTCCCTTGTCACATTCCTGAAAAACAATTGGTCACCATGTTTGTGGAAAATCTTAATGGTGAACTCATGAGCCGAATTCAAATCCAATGTTATACAAACTTTGAAGAGATCCTTGAGAAATGTGTCCTTATTGAGAAAGGTCTTCTCACCAAAGGACTAGTCAAGATAAATAGAGAAAATCAAAAATCTAACAATGATAAGAGAAATTATTGGTCCCGAATAAAAAATGTAACAAATGATGGATTTGTTGATGCACTTAAAGGTCCCTCCTCATCAAATACATCAACCATGTCAGATGCATGAATATAGAGTCAAAACCAAACATTAAATGCTATCCAAAATAATCAACAACGAAGAGGACCTCCTCTTGCCAAGAGAACCTACACCCACTTGGGTGAACCTATTGAATTAGTTCTCAAATGACTCTTGCAAACCAATAACATCACACTACCTGACACCAAGAATTATGAACCTTCCTTGATCAAACCAAATTGGTGGAAAGAAGATGAATACTGTGAATACCACTATAGCAAAGGACACAAAACAACAAGATGTTGGACACTCAAGAACATTATGTAGGACCTCATTGAAGATGGAACTATATCAGTAGGAGATTCACAAGGAAAAACCAATGCTGATCATACCATATTCAAAACTCCCTTGCAAGACCATGATAAAGGGAAATCCTCTAGTTCAGGGAACAACAATAGTGCCAACTATGCCACAGTCAAACATGACTATAGCACTATCATTCTTAACATAACACCCTTTGATAATCACATTGCTATCATCACCATAAACAAGCCAAACTAAAACTGTGTTGTTGCTACTCGTAGAACCAAGATAACTATTCCAGGACCTCCACCCAATCCTCAACCCAAGAAACAATATAATCTCCTAGAGCAGTTGGGAAAAACTCCCATACAAATATCTATCTTGGATCTCCTTCGCACATCGCCACAACATAGAGCTATACTTGAGAAAGCATTGCAAGAAGCGTCTATCCCTGCCAACCTAGATATCAATGCATTTTAGGCCATGGTCAGATACCTAGCTATGCCACATCATGTCACCTTTTCTGAGCAAGAATTTTTTGCACCAAAATCTACTCATATTGACCCCTTACATCTCAAAGTTTTCATTGATAAATGCAAGATTAGACGAGTCCTAGTTGATGGTGGAGCGGGTCTAAATATTTTCTCACTAAAATTGGTGAAAGCATTGGGATACTCTGAGAATTTTATAGACCGAGCAAAGAAAATCACTATCAAAGCTTATGATGATGTTGAACATTCATCTGAAGGTTTCATTTCACTCCCTATAAGAGTTGGACCCACAGTAAAACATACAATATTTCATGTCTTGGATCTAGATCTACATTATAACCTTTTCCTTGGTTGTCCTTGGATTCATGCTATGAGAGCTATCCCATCCACCTACCATCAGTGCCTCAAATTTCCACACAATGGCACTGAAATCACCATTCCAGGCGACCCCGATCCTTTTTAGTATTGTCAAAACTTAAGAGGAACTACTGAACATCAAGTTCCCATCAATCGAGAGGCCTCACCTTCCACTTCATCCACCACTTCATCCCACTATGTTGACCCATCTACGATGTTCAAATAATCCATTCCATTCACCACCCCCTTCATGCCTAAGATCTAGATCCAAGACAAAGGATGCAGAGAATATAACATGAAGAGTCTCTTTTTCATTGGAAAATTTCCTAAATCACCAAAGTCTTATGGAAAAACACATCCCATGTAGCCTAAGGTCATCTTTCATAATCTCCCTACCACCTTCACCAAATGGGGATAAATTTCCAAGGAATCTCTAGATGATCACATTCTCGTATGGTTGTACAGAGAAGAAGAAGACACTAAAACTAAAAGGTTTCCAATTGAACAATATCCAAAAGGGTTCCCAATAATGAAATGACAAGGATATGATGGACACAGCAGTCTTGGCCTAAATAAAAAAGGAATGATAGAACCCTTGCAGCCTCCTAAGTTGATTAAACATCAAGGGTTAGGGTTTGTAAATGTAAAAGTGACTATCCAAGGTATCAGATTACCTTCAAGTGAGGTTGCTAATGCTTCAAATGAGATCGAGACATCTGAGGACCCTTGGGATTTTGATGCTGATTCTAATAAATATGAATGGGATTCCCTATTTTCCACTACCTTTATGGACATAGATAAAATATTCAGAATACTTGATGAGCCTCCCCTTGAAACACAGTTCAGTCAAATGCTTACAATTGGTTCCCCGCTAAGTCTACCAAACCCTCATCCCAAAGTCCCCTTAAATAAAGAAGAATGGATTAAACACTTTTGGGAAACCATTGACTTTGCCTCTTGGGAACCTGATGAATCTAAGTCTGTCTTTACCCTCTCTGCCTACACCATGACTCTTGATAAAAATGATGATGGCTTACCCCTTGTCTACCCACAACTCATAGATTGGGATCAACAAGACCCACCAAGTTTGGACACCTTCGAGAATGAAAAAGCAATCACTGAGTTTATGGGACTTCATGAAGAATACCTAGTGGGGATCATAAGGCTAGATTTTCAATAGAACTTGATTATACCGTATACTTTGGTGAGGTTGTCCTATCCTCTAGTCGCAAAAGTGAATATGATAAAATAAAAAATAGAAATAATAGGTCTTCAGGTGAAAACCGAAAGGTGCCTGTTGACCGTGAAAAAGTAAAAATAAAGGACGTTTTCGAAGGTGAAAACCTCCTCGAGGCACCTGAGGATGGAGGATTGGACTGTCTCCCAATAGACCAAGAGAGATTGCCATTGTTGATAGAAGAAATAGAAGAGGTGAATATTGGAACACAAGATACTTTTAGAATCATACAACTAACAACATATTTGACTGCCAAGGAAAAGCCTGAGTTCACAACATTCTTCGTAGAAAGACAAGTCAATTTCGCCTGGTCATATGAAAATATGCCTGGATTGGATCTCGAATTGGTTTTACATCACTTACCACTTCTACCTAATTCCAAGCGATACAAACATAAGCTAAGAAAAATGCATCCACAAATCACACTCCTTGTCAAGGCAGAATTGAAGAAACTTCTAGATGTGGGATTCATTCATTCTATTGATTATGCAGATTGGATATCTTGTCCTGTAACTAAAGCAAATGGTCAAATTAGAATCTGCACATATTTTAGAGATCTCAACAAAGCTTGTCCCAAGGATGATTTTCCTCTGCCAAACATCGACATCATTGTAGACCTCATAGCTGGGTACAAAATGCTATCACTAATGGATGGATTCTCGGGTTATAATCAAATAAGGATTGCTATTGAAAATCAACCAAAAATAGCTTTTACATGTGCTTGGGGAACTTTTAGTTGGAATGTAATGTCATTTGTATTGAAAAATGCCGGAGCTACATATCAAAGAGCGACAACCACAATCTTTCATGACTACATGCATGTGCTGATGGAAGATTATGTTGATGACCTTCTCTCTAAATCCCTAGAACAAAGTGGACATTTAGTATTATTGGACAAGATTTTCACATGACTAGAATAATACCAACTCAGATTAAATCCAAAGAAATGTGTTTTTTGGGTCCAATCAGGCAAAATCCTTGGATACATAGTATCACACAGAGGAATAGAAGTTGACCCCACAAAAGTCAAAGCTATCTTATAAATGCCACCACCAACCAACATCAGTCAATTGAGGACATTACAAGGGAGACTACAATCAATCCGCAGGTTCATTGCTCAGTTAGCATACAAGATTCACCCATTCCAACATTTGTTAAGAAAAGGAATTCCCTTCAAATGGACAGAAAAGTGTCAAGAAGCGTTTGATCAAATAAAAAATTATCTACTGACTCCACCAGTTCTAATGCCTCCAATCAACACAAAATATTTGATATTATATGTGACAGCAACAACATCAACACTTAAGGCATTATTAGCACAAAATGATAATGATGGAAAAGAACGAGCTATATATTACATCAGTCACACCCTGGTTGGATATGAGTTGAATTATAGTCCTACTGAATGAGCATGTCTAGCAGTGGTATTTACAGCACAAAAATTGAGACATTACATGTTGAATCATAAGACAAAGTTGATTGCCAAAATTGATCCTCTGAAATATCTTCTCAGAAAAGCAACACTGACAAGAAGACTAGCTAAATGGGTAATGATGCTAATTGAATATGACATGGAGTATGTAGATCAAAAGGAAATAAAAGGAAAAGTGATATCATATCAACTTGCAGATGCACCCGTAAAGGCAGATCATCCTTTGATATCTGATTTCCCTGATGAATCAATCTTTGTCATAGACACACTAATTACATGGAAGTTATATTTTGATGGATCTTACACAAGTCATGGTTCAGGAGCTATAATTTTGTTCATCACACCCCAAGGAGATTCCATTCCCAAGTCATTTTGAATAGCATTCCCTTACACTAATAACATAGCAGAATATGAGGCATTATTGACAGGAATTTGAATAGCAATAAAATGTTAAATCAAGGATCTTCAAGTCTACAGTGATTCATAGTTAGTGATAAAACAAGTTAATGATGATTATGATACTAAGGATGAGAAATTTATGCCCTACAAATGCATGGTGGATAGCTTCAAACTATACTTTGACAATGTTTCTTTTGAACAGATCCTGAGAATCCAGAAAAAAGAAGTTGATGCAATGGATACCATCAGATCTCTCTTGGACATTCCCAATAATGCATCACAATACGAGTTATTGGTAGAATAGTTGTTGATCCCTGCATTTGATGTCCCCAAAATTGAATTTGTGTGTGAACTTGTTGGTCTTGATTCACCTTGGTACAAAGAAATTTATGCCTATTTACATGACCAAATTATACCTCCTGACTTGTCCCTTAACCAACATAAGACCTTTATTCAACAAGCATCTAAATATGCCATCATCGGAGACACCCTTTATCGTCGTAGCCTAGATAGTACCCTCCTTCGATGTCTCGACTCAAATGAAGCACAAACAACCTTACAAGAGGTACACCATGGTATATGTGGAGCTCACTCTACTGGTCCTACCTTAGCCAAAAAGCTCATGAGAATGGGATATTATTGGCCTACGATGGAACGTGATGCCTATAATTTTGTGAAGAAATGTCACCAATATCAGATTCATGGAGATCTCATACATGCACCAGCTCAAGAATTGCAGCCGCTTACTTCGCCATGGCCATTTTCTCAATGGGGACTCGACCTCGTAAGAAAGATCCATCCCACCTCTTCTAATGGACATAAGTTTATCCTTGTCGCAACTGAGTACTTTACAAAATGGATTGAATTCCTTCCATTGAATTACATTACTGGTAAGCAGATAGCCAAATTCATCTTGAATTACATCATTTTCTATTATGGTATCCCACAATCCATCATTACAGATAATGGTCACCCTTTCAAAAACCAATATTTTCTTGAGCTCTTTGACAAATTCCATATTCAACATCATTTTTCCACTCCCTATTACCCCCAGGGTAATGGTCAAGCTGAGGCATCTAATAAGACTATCCTAAAGGTCTTAAAGAAGACTGTCAATGACGCTGGCCGTGACTGACACTTACAACTTAACCTTGCTTTATGGGCCTATCGCACCAGTATTCATACCCCTACAGGAGCCACACCATATTCCCTTGTTTATGGATCTGAAAGAATACTTCCTATGGAGGTCGAGTTACCATCCCTACGAGTCTCTATGCATGGCCTGATTGACCAAGAAGAATACCGTGTATCTTGTTTGCATGAGCTAGAGTTATTGGATGAAAAGAGACAAAATGATTTGACATGCTTGCAAGCATATCAGAACCACCTCCGACGTAGTTATAATAAGAAGTTTCGTCCTAGAAGTTTTGACATTGGTGATCTAGTCCTAAAGGAGAATCTAAAGAACCAAGTAGAACAAGAAAAACCTGGTAAATTTGAGCCTAATTGGTTGGGCCTGTACATTGTCACAACAACATATTTATTTGGTACTTATCATCTTTTTAGTCCTAAAGGAGAACCATTTTCTGAACCCATCAACAACATGCACCTTCGCAAGTATTATACTTGATTCTCAAAGTATCCCTTAAAAAGTTAAAAATACAAAAAAATCAAAAAACTCAAAAAACATAGTCACCCTAATGAAAAGCTGGCAAACATGCATCTTGGTGACAACAACAAAAAAAAAATCATCAAAAAAATAGTAAAGAAAAATAATTCATCCAAAAGTGAAAACCACTTCGGTGGTGCTTTGGATAAGTACCATGGTGAAAACCTGGCAAACAGGCGCCATGTGTAGTTGGTCTATGCTCCTTCATCTACTGCCACTCCATCTAGTCTTTTTTCCATTCACACCCATTCCTCATCCATAATAAAGCTTTGTCATCCTTCCCATGGCCTGGAAACCACTGACATTTAGCATTCTTCGCTTTCATATCCACCTGTCGCATTCACCACTTCCCCTCGCGCATAATAAATTGGTCCTATACTTGATTGGGGGAAATTTATTAACTTGCATCTTCATGGAAAATAATACATGGTATCAACCCTTTAAAACCTTCAAAATCCATAAAAAAACATAAAATGTCCTGAAAAAAATCCGAAAAAATCATAAAATGTCATGAAAAAATTCAAAAAAATCATAAAATGTCCTAAAAAAATCCAAAAAATCAAACATTTCAAAATAAAAAAAATCAAACATTTCAAAATCAAAAAATCAAAACATTTCAAAATCCAAAACAAAACATTCTCAAAATCCAAAAAATCAAAACATTTCAAAATCCAAAAAAATCAAAACATTTCAAAATCCAAAAAAAATCATAAAATCTTCAAAAATCCCCCCAAAAAAGAAAAATTGAGTCTAAATCTCCATCTGAGTCTAAATCGGTTTTGTTAGAGTAGTTGAACTACGTTGCCTCTGCGCATTTGCTACGTAGGTCAGGCTCGTCTTAAATGATCCTCTGAGGCATTAGGTCAGTCCCTTTAGGTTGTCCAAATACAATCATGACTCAATATTGTGTCGAATAAGACAAAGTCAAGTCATGTTGATCTATAAGGTCTCTATGCACTGCTATGTAGGCAAGGCCATCTGTTGATGAGCTCCCAAGGCCCCCCTAGGTCAAGTCCTTTAGGGTTCGTCAAGTCGGGTCGTGTCCTTGGTCCATAAGAAATCATCATTCAATAACCAAAACAACAAACAAATGAAATCTTTCATCAATCAATTATCTTATCATCAACTCAATCAAGTCACTAGTCTTATATCGGAATGGGGCATTATGCCGTTTGTCTCATTCGTTCTTATCTCTTGTCTTTTATTAGGATATGTCCTTCCTTTGATTAGACTTTCTCAACCTTGTCATTCACCTTAAGTAGGATGTGTCCTTGTAGTTAGGTGTTGTGTCAACACTTGTCACTTGGTCAACTTTATTAGATGTTTCCTCTACCTCAAATATGATGTGTCCTTCTTGTGGTTGGGTATCGTCACATCGCTTGGTCATATTCATCAATCTTTGTCAAACAATCAAACAATCTTGTCAACTTTGTCAATCAATCTTTCCTTAATCAGGATGTGTCCTTCCTAAAACTAGGCATTATCATTATCAATCAACTTTGTCACACCACTCAATCTTATCAACTTGGTCAAATCAATCTTTTCTTCATTAGGATTTGTCCTTCTTGAGGCTAGGCATCATCAATAAAATAATTTTATCAATCCTTATCAACCTATCAATCAACTCAGTCATCTTGGTCAACCTAATCAACCAATCAAACAATCATCATTATCACTGGAAAACACTATCTTGGAAAACACTTTGTTGGTCTGGATTTTCTTATCTTTTCGATTGGTTTTGGGTCATGTTACTAGTCTCCTCGAGGATGTCCTATAAATGGATTTAGAGGGACGATGATGGATCATGGCCTCTTTTCTTTGTTTGTTGCCTGTGGTTTGTCTTGACAAAAAGACAGGGACAATCGGGTCCCTAGTACGAGCTGGGGCATTCCTTGTCTTTTTGACTATTTGTCTCTCCCAAATGGTCACCTTGCACACCTTGGTTTATGTCATACCATGGTGTTTGTGGTCCATTTGTGACATTTTTGACACCCAATGATGATAAATAAAAAATGTAAGCATGAAAGTTGGTTCCCTTATCATTTCCTATCTATTTTCTTTCCCTTTTTCACGCTAACATCCCATCTCCCCTGTTTTTTCCATGCTAACATCCATCTCCTTCATGCTAACATTTCTTCTATCCTTCATCCTCTAGTCTTATCTTCCATTTCAAGAGGACATTTGTATTCTTTGAACCCGCATGTCCTCTCGAGGGGGCATACCACAACCCTCTTGGTCATCCTTCCCCTTTCTCTTTACATTGGGGCATATTTCAAAATTAAATTTCTTTGACACAACGTGATGAACTGCATTATGTCAAAGAGGGGCAAAATGTAGATACTAAAAAATGTCCTAAAGTTACGAGCAATTTTTTTCTTATTCGTCATCCTCTAATAATTAAATAATTTTAATTATTTAATTATTCCTGATCATATTCCTTTATTAATTAAATAATTATTTAATTATTTAATTAATTCACTTTCTAATCTCTATTCTATCCTGATTAATTAATTGCGTCACTAATACCCCTTTCTTCAATAATTAAATAAATCATTATTTATTTAATTATTTATCTTTCATCACATGTCTATAGTCAGATAATAATAATTATTTGACCTTTTATTCTTCTATAATTAAACAATTGACAAAATTATTTATTTATGTGCCATTCTTCTCCTTTAAATAATTGATCCAAATCAATTATCCATGTCTAATTTCTATCTCCTCCTTTAATTAAATTTATGAATATAACTAAATCTCCTTTCTCATTTCCTCCAAATAAATAATTTTAAATAAATTATTTATTTGCCACTTGTCATCCTCCTCCATTTTCGAATAAATAATTTAAAATAAATTATTTATCCCTCCATTTTGGTCAAAGATCTCCTGTCATTATTTCATGTCATAGCCTGCATGTCCCACATGTCTATCATAGCTGTCGGGCGTCATAGCCGTCGACGCCATATCTTTTCCATGCATGGCATATTCTGGTTGCATCAATTTTCAACCATAGATCTTGGCATCTTTCTAGAAACTTGATCTTGGCCATCCATTTCGTAACCTTCCTCTCATGAGTCCTCATCCCTTGATCTTAGAATCTTTCTAGAAGATCAATCTCGTCCATCCTTTCGAATGGTTGTCTATAAAAGCAACCTTTCTCCTCCATTTTTGATTTAACAATCATTTTTTCTCCAACTTTCTACTTAAAATTTGCAAGTATTTGCACAAGTTAGACTACAAATCTGAGGGAAAATATTACAAAAGGAGAAATAGGAGAGCAAGAGAAGTGAATCAATTTCAAGCATGGATAGTATTTTAGTTTGATGCTTTCATTTTACTCATGCATTGTTTGTTTTCTCTTGTTTGGATGAGGTTAATAGCTTAGATTTGTGTTGACTGTCACTTAGTCTATGCTATTTTATTTTCCCCATATTACATTGGTGAACCCGAACTAAATATTACAATTTTGTAGAGAAATTTTTTTTTTTTCTTGTTTATTTTGTTGTTTTGCAGGTTACAACCAAGAATTCATATGAAATCCCATCATCTTCTTTTGAGCATAGAACTTGTGCAAATACCTGCAAATTGTAAGTAGAAAGTTGGAGACAAAATGACTATTAAATAAAAAATGGAGGAGAAAGGTTTCTTTTATAGACAACCATTCGAATGGATGGACAAGATTGATCTTCTAGAAAGATTCTAAGATCAATGGATGAGGATTCATGAGAGGGAGGTTATGTAATGGATGGCCAAGATCAAGTTTCTAGAAAGATGCCAAGATCTACGGTTGAAAATTGATGCAACCAGAATATGCCATGCATGGAAAAGATATGATGCTGATGGCTATGATGCCCGATGGCTATGATGCTTGATGGCTATGAAAAACATGTAGGACATGCAGGCTATGACATGACATAATGATAGGGGATCTTTGACCTAAATGGAGGGATAAATAATTTATTCGAAAATGGAGAAGGATGACAAGTGGCAAATAAATAATTTATTTGGAGAAAATGAGAAAGGAGATTTAATTAAATTCATAAATTTAATTAGAGGAGATAAAAATTAGACATGGATAATTGATTTGGATCAATTATTTAAAGGAGAAGAATGACACATAAATAAATAATTTCATCAATTATTTAATTATAGAAGAATAAAAGGTCAAATAATAATTATTACTTGACTATAGACATGTGATGAAAGATAAATAATTAAATAAATAATTATTTATTTAATTATTGAAGAAAGGGGTATTAGTGACACAATTAATTGATCGGGATAGAATAGAGATTAGAAAGTGAATTAGACAACCAAGAGAAGTGAATCAACTTCAAGCATGGGGAGTATTTTAGTTTGATGCTTTCATTTTACTCATGCATTGTTTTTTTTCTCTTGTTTGGATGAGGTTAATAGCTTAGATTTGTGTTGATTGTCACTTAGTCTATGCTATTTTATTTTCCCCATCTTACAAGAGGCAAGTGACAAAATGTATTCAAGGTCAGGTTACAATATAGATGAAGCTACATTATTGATTTGGGCACTATATCCCCAAGACAAGAGACCTAGCATCATTAGTAATCTAATCCAAGTGTTTGGAAATATCTTGGTACATAGAGTGGGGGATACTAATCCCATTGAGATAGCAGAATTAAACATAAATGTGGCTAATTTCAATAAGGTACAAGTTGAGAAATTGATAAGATAAAATGATAAACTAAAAAAAGAGGTAGCCAGTTATAGAGATAAATTACCCTCTTCCTCTTCATTAGAATTATATTCTCCATTGGTGGACTACGAGAATAAAGTATTATATGTCATGGTAGATGTTATATACTCGAAGTGTTGTCATGAGAGAGTTCAAAAGAAATGCAATGAACTAGAAACAAAGATAAAAACCATCAAATTTGAGATGATCTCTGATATAATCAAGAAGAGGTTTGAGAAGGTGATGAATTAGGATAACTGATATTGGGAACTCTTTGTAAATGTGCACTCTACTTTTTAAGAACATGAGAGACTATAGGTGTGCATAGAAGAGATGAAAGATGAATTGATCAGTAAGGAAATCATGAACAAACAAATCTTCCATAGATATAATACGTTAATCAATTGACAAGAGGAGTTTCATGCCAAGATTAAGGTCGGGATCGATGACTTTGACTAGCCATTGGATATCCCATTTCCCATGTTTTTCGATGATTGAGGACTGAAAGGACAAGACTAGTGGAAGGATGAATTGACTCAAATACTACCACAGGCACTTGATATGATTAATGACGAAGAGAGGGTACTAGATAATACTCATAAGAAGCTCAAGGGAATAATTTATATGGAGTACAATATGATGGATTCTCTATCAAATTTTGATACTCACATTAGAGAGGATTATATTGAGCACTTGTTAGAAATAAACTTGTTCATCATCAAAATTGAAGGGGCCCTGAATGTGGAAAATGAGTTTTGAGTTGAGGTCTGCAAAATGATCAAGCACTTCATCATGGAGAGAACTTTTATAGATCCTGAGAGGTCACAAGTTCTTTACGATGAATAATGGAGCAAGTGTCACTATCTATTGATATTTCCTTAATTGGTTTCTTTATAAATACAATTAGTTAATGTTATGAAAAATCACACCTTTTGTAACGGGTATGTAGCTTGTTGCTTCCCATATAAAAGAGGAAACCAAGGCCTAGTTTTGAGGGATCATTTTTTTTCATTATCATTATCACCAGTAGTAGTAGATAGGTTCATCCATTAGTATATCATATTCCATTTATCCATCTTCATTTCAATTTTTTTTTCTATTAATGTATATCTTTTGAAGTAATATAATGGAGAAGACTATTCATACTCGGTGATTTATTTCTAGTGTTTAACTATTGTTTTAATATTCATTCCTATATGTTGTGCTATCTACAAATTGGATTTCCTCAATTATTCAAATTTATACAATTTGTTGGGACATATTTGTTGTTGCTATGTGATTTTCTTGACTAGGTTCTAGCTAGAGTGAATTAAATTCCTTTCAAATAATTCATTTTAACTGGTTCCTGCTAGTGATTAAAATATTTTTTAAATTAATTATTCAGATTGGTTTCCCTCAAGTTAAGAATTAAAAATCCTTTCATGATATCACAGTAGTTTGGGAAAAATAAAATTGGGATTTGTAAATAAGAGTATAGTAACTGACATACTTGCACGTTTGTACAAGGTGAAAACATCCAAAGTGCCCAACAAGTTAGTGTTAAGCTAAGAAGTAGATCCACCTACCTTATATATCTATCTCCATGATCACATAAATCTGACTCCGTTTGCCCAATAGGATTAGGCACTACTCATACTTAGAACATTTTACACAAACTCTACTCATACACTTTATTCTCAAAGATATTAGGAATTAATCTATTTCACTCCCACATGCCATTGTGAATAGATTGGCTTGATTAGAGAGTGCACTTATAACCTTTAAGTTTGCCTTATCATTTAGGTACACCAACCTAGGTTTGAAAAAACCTAAAGAGTAGGGGGTTATCAATCATATTCTCCTTGTTCATTAGCCAAAAATATATTAAGAGACTGGAACCCTCTTAAGGCTCAAAACCTATTTTTTGAGACCTAACAATAGGTAGAACGGGCAATTTGAATGTTGGACACTTGGGATTTTTCCAAGCGGGTACCATAGGATTCTCTATCAATTGCTTAGGATCAAAATCCAATGACATCGTAGCAAGGTGATAGGAAGCAATAGGTTGGACAACAAAAGACAAGGAAGAGGAACCTCGAGCATGCTTCTCTTCCTCCTTTCTCTGAGCCAAGGTGGCGTCATTGTCAGCTTTCAAGTAGGCCCTATGTGAGACAATAGAGTGAGATGGAGGGTATCTCACCTTTGGCGTTAAGTAACCCTTCTTGTACTTCACATAGGTTTGGTACAAGAGGTCCATCCTAGGTGGAATCAAACCAATGGGTGCATGCCAAAACTGATCTAGAGAATAGCTACCACGTGCAACCGACAATTTATAGCCAGTGTCATGGATTACATGCACTGAACCCTCATGGATAAATTTTAGATACTTATGAATGAACGAGGGAATTATATTCATAATGAATAACTAGGGGATACTTAGTTTCACCTTGAAGAGTTTAGACCTCGAGATTATGCCAAAGAGTGAGTTCATTGATTTAGGTCCAACTAAAATGGACAAGGTAATGCAGCCAAGGGGAGGTAAGGAAATTTTTTGGGTGTACAAATGGTACTCTTAGATGCATCATACCCATATTTGTACAAGAAGTTGATCAACATTATCTCCTCAGTAATGACATTCACCCGACACATTGGGTCAACAAGAACACCTATCATAATATTTTCATTGATTCATGTGGGGATGTGTAGAGGATTTGGCTCTCTATTATGACCCATCGGCAGGTCCTACGAGGTGAAATCTATACCAGGAGAATTACTCATAGGCTACATAGAAGGGATGGTTATACTAGGAGAATAGCTACCACATGCAACCAACAATTTATAGCCAGTGTCATGGATTACATGCACTAAACCCTCATGGATAAATTTTAGATACTTATGAATGACTGAGGGAATTATATTCATAATGAATAACCAAGGGATACTTAGTTTCACCCTGAAGAGTTTAGACCTTGAGATTATGCCAAAGAGTGAGTTCACTAATTTAGGTCCAACTAAAATGGACAAGGTAATGCAACCAAGGGGAGGTAAGGAAAGTTGTTGGGTGTACAAATGGTACTCTTAGATGCATCATACCCATATTTGTACAAGAATTTGATCAACATTATCTCCTCAGTAATGACATTCACCTGACACATTAGGTCAACAAGAACACCTATCATAATATTTTCATTGATTCATGTGGGGATGTGTAGAGGATTTGGCTCTCTGTTATGACCCATCGGCAGGTCCTACGAGGTGAAATTTATACCAGGAGAATTACTCATAGGCTACATAGAAGGGATGGGAAAGTGCGAAAAGGAAGCCATCGCGTACACAAGGTGAGACTTTCACAAAGCTCCCAAAGGTTTCACAATTGGATAGTGATGCAACTAAGTCTTCATTTCGCAATGCCTATGGAACCTTCCAACTATGCCACTAGGGGTCATAGGTTGGGTTGCAAGGTGAAATTTCTCACAACACTCATACCTAAAATGCTCCTATAATATGAGGAAATGACCCTTCAACACCGCTAAATGAAACAAAAAATGGTTCATGTCGGGTTCAACAAAATATAAGGTAGGGGGACCAACCACACCAAGACTCCAAATCATGGAGAGTCGAGAGCATATGGCTGCCCTATCTTACCTCAAGCTAACATGTGTTTAAGGAAAGGATAGAGAATGAAGAACACTCTCAAGTGCTTCTGTCACTCTACAGATCCAAAAAATAGAATGGGGCTAGATGAGCCAATCTCTAGAATCTAAACCGCACCTCAGACAACTCTTTGTTTGATGACGACGGTGTAGGGCAAGGACAACAGTATGACATGCTAGCATCTCATTGGTGCACTGGCATCCATATGGCCAAAAAGCATGAAATACAGTATAGGAAACAAGAAAACCTACTAACTATCTAGCTAAATATTTTTAATGAAATGAATAAAATTTAAAGTATGAGAAATAACTATACAAATGATAAAGAAGGTAGATGAAAGTGTAATGTAGAAAAATGTATCATTGACTTTTCACTCATTTGGGCCTTTTCTATGGATTTTGGCTTGATTTTTCCTAGATTTAATGTTGTAATGTGGCCAACACATTCACATTAGGCCTTGAACGCTTGTAAATCAACAAAAACCTAATGATGTCTTGAAAGGTGTTGTAAAGTGTTGTAACCCACTTTCACACTTTTCTAGGACCTTTCTATTATAATTCACCTAAATAACCTCTTACCCAATCTTATTTCAAAGTGTTGTAAGGAATTGTAAAAAAATCTCACACTTTCCTAGGCTTGTCATAAATAAATTGACCCTTTCTTATGTTTAAATGACCCCATTATGCACTTACAGGCCCTACTTAAGTGTGTTTTGGAGAACAATCCCATTAAACATCATTAATTACACTTTAATTACCAACACTTAGAAAAATTTCCCTGGTGGGACCAAGTCACCACCTTGGGCAACTTAGTCCCATGAAGCTTAAAAATCAAAATTATTTCAATATTCTAGTGGGATATTGTCCTCTAAACCCTAAGGTCGGCTTGTGATGAGGTATTTTTGGGAAATTAGGGAAAATTTTGTATAAATAAAGGGTTTTCCCCTCATTTTCATCCCTCCTAGTCTCCTACTTCTCAATCAAGCAATCAAGCAATCTTCAAGCATTCAAGCATTCTCAACACTTCAAGCATTCATCCATTGGAGTTGTTACTTGCATATCTTTAGACTTTTACATCACGGGTTTTGTGAGTTGTGGCACTTGCATATTGTTCAATCATCTTTCACTTTACATTTCATTTCATTTTCTAGGGTTTGATTACCAAAATGGGGCTTGACTAAGGTAAACCCCTATTCTCTAACCCCAAGCCATTTCCCCTCTTTACATGTGTGTTTTGCAAGTCTTGTAGATTTTTCAAAGAGAAAGGTGTTAAAAGGTGTCAACATCATTCAAAGTCAACAAAACCCTAAAAGAAGCTTCGAGACAACCTACAGGTCAAAGTTTGCAGATTCAGATCTAGATTTCTATTAGGAGTAGAAGTACCAGTTGAAAGCTATAGATTCCAACTTTGAGACTCCCAAAAGCTATAGGTTGACTAAGTCACCATCATTGGCAAATTATTCCCACTGTTGGGGCTGAAAAGTGATTTTTGCAGATCTGGATACCCATTTCCCTGAAACCTATTCCGACAGAATCTCCCCAAAATTGGACTAAGTCGCCCAAATTTATGTAAGTGTCCCATTTGGCCTCAACAACGAAATCTACAAGATTCTAGAGCTCCTCTTCATCACATTCTAGATTCTAGATGCACCTCTCTAGTCTCCTTCATTTATGTTACAATTTGCTTACATTCTTAGGTCATTCTTGCATACAAAATTGTGTTTTCAAACACTTTTGCATTTTAATAGTTTGCATTAAATAGTTAGTTTCTTTCATTAGTTTTCAGAATTAGATACATTTCAATCACACACACAATTAGAACTAGTTTTGAATGAACCCTCCTAGGTTTTGGGTAGAAAGAACTCTCTTGTTTTAGGTGAAAAACCCTAGAAGTGCTAGAGAACCCCCTTTTCCCCCAAAATCCATGGTTCAAAAAGTAAAGGTGATGAAAATCAACTCACTGAAGCTCCAGTTTGCTAGTGAGATCCACAACTTCACCTACATATATAGCTAAGAAATCCACGAAGTAGAAAATGCACGTTCACCTACATATATAGCTAACAAATCCATGAAGTAGAAAATGCGATAAAGGAAGTAGAATGAAGAATGTGCTGAACACTACAAAACATACAATGCTACTTTATCAAACCACAACAAGAAAGGGAAGTGAAGTAATACTACCTCCACCCAAAGGCTCTCAAGGCCAATGAAGGGAGAATGCAAGACAATGAGTGTGGAAAAGTCGACACGGTCGCAAAAATGATGAAGGGAGGTCTCACAAGACTCCAAACTCACAAATTCTATGGTAGCACAACACGTACAAAAATGAAGTTGATCGAGTAACAAGCTACTGTAATGCTCAATGGAATGGTATGAGAGTGCTCAAGAGCTCAAGTGAATAGCTAGAATTGTGAAGAATATTGAGAAAATGCTAAGAAGATTGAATTGAAGTTCAAAGATAGGAATTTGAAGACCAAAATGAGATGCAAAGAACCATTTTCAAGTAATTTGGTCAACACAGAGGCATTATGCTTCATGCCCAATAGAGAGTGTAATATCCCTACAAACACCAGAGGCAGGAATCTGTTAGGGATAGTAGTGAAAAACAAATGTTTGTGTGTCGTGCTCATGTCCTTGACAAATATTCCTCCACTAACACATAGGACAAATGCATAGTGGATGGAAGGTAGGTGAATGATGTTGAATTTCTTCGTCAGGTTTGATTTTCTAAGGTGGGGGAATTTACACAAGGGGTAAAAATTTTCTCCTATACACGTACTTTGTGCATTCTTCCATAATTTTCTCACACGTCTTCAAGGAAAGTTACATCCTTATCTTTAGCCGAGAACTCATTATCTTAATTATTTGATGGATATTCATATCCGGTTCCAAGATTTTCTCTTTGGTGTCGACAGAGAAAATGCTAGATAAGATTGTGGTATTCAGATTTTCTCACTTGCCAATCGCTTCTACTTAAAAAAAAGATTCTCCAATCCTAGTGTGATTCATGTTGAAACAATGGTTGCTAGTGTTCCGCAAGAAAAAATAATTCAAATTCATGAATACTTAGCAAACCTACAACATCAAGTGAGAAATGACAACATTTCAACCACTGTTATCCCTACTATATATAAAATTCATCACATGATTGAAAGCGAAGATGGATTTGACCTTGTGCGTAACATAGTTCAGATCATTGGAAAACACCTTACCTCAACCACTAGTAGTCCTTTACCTACAAACAATGCCACAAGCCAAGGAGGAATTAAAATTCCTCTTCTCACTACAATTTCTTCTATTCCTACCTATACCAACCCTCAAGTTACAACAACAATTTAACCGACTAGTAATGTGATTCCTTCCTTTAGTATTTTTGCTAGAATCTCTAGTACCTTTGTGGCATCACATGCCATATCTTCTACCACCTTACCACCAATAAGAATTCAATTAAATTTTTTGTCAAACACATACACACCTTCACCTTTTCCACCTCCATCTCATAATACAAGTAATGATCCTCTCATAAACCAACTTTTGCAATCTGTTTTATCCCTTCAAAAACAAGTTACCACTATCAACCAAAATCAAAATGGCCCACCTACATATTATGTCAAAAGCAATCCCTTGTCCTTGGAGATATTGTCAACACTGATGTCATAAGGTGTAGAGGTGCCTAGCTTAAAGAAATATGGGGGGAAGGTAGATCTTTCTAACCATGTTTCCTCCTATACCACCTTATGTAGTGACTTTATCCTTGATGACAAACTCTTGGCTAAACTTTTCCCTAGATTCTTGAAGGATACCACCTTAGAATGGTTTTCTTTGTTACCAAACAAATCAATTCGTTCATTCAATGAACCTATTGAGGAATTTATAAACCATTTCCAAGTGCCTATGACTCCTAAGATGACCTTGGCTGATTTGATGAGATGTAAGAAAAAAGAAGAAGAAAGTATTACTGAATTTATTTCACGCTATCAATCACTTTATTCCCAAATCGATGTCAAGGTTCTCGACCCTCACCTTCAAAATATTTTCATAGAAAATTTACAAAGTAAGATACAATAAAATCTTACCATGATGAAATTTCCCTCCTTCATGCACTTATGCATTTCCCTCCATGATTATCAAAACTTAGTTAGTATTTAAGATGTAAAATCCACCTCCAGTCAAACTAAGAAGTCTGAATCCGCAAACCAAAAAAATTACCAACCTTTTAGAAAGAAAAATAAAGGTTTCCTTCAACTTAATCCCCCTCAACAAAAAAATCAACAAGTCAATACCCAAGTAGTTGTTTTAAAATAAATGATACCCTTTAACTATGGGGACTCGAAAAGACAATTCACTCCCCTACCCTATACCCTTCATAACATAATGGCCCAACTTTTAGAATAGAAAATGATTACCTTGCCTCTCATCAAGACACCCTATCCTAATAAGCCTCTACCTCTGAACTTTAGATCAAATGCTTATTTCCATTTTCACCAACAAAATGGGCACGATATGGAAAATTTTAAGCATCTTAAACATCTTGCACAAGACCTCATTGATTTCGGCTGGCTTTTCATTTGAGGTGTTGATGATTAATGAAATAAGTCTATTGCTCCTCCTAACCAAAACTTGCAAATATTTACCAATCCCATGCCGAAACATAATATTTTATTTGTCAAAGCTAGTGAAACTACAAAGAGTGATGTGATGAATGTTGTCACAGATGATGAAAACATAGATACAATTCAACAAAGTCCTATGGATACTGATCAACAAGAGAAAAATCCTATTGATGGTTTGGTTGCATTGGTCAAAACTCTACATTGTAAGGGCTGAACTAAAAAGCCTCTGGACATTGCTTTCTCCTCTAAAGATATACTTAAACATGCACCTAATGGTCCCCTTTGCATAATTGATTGAATCTATGATAAGCCCACTACTTGGATATCAATAGATCATGTTTGTGGAGAGAATTTATCACCAAATAATTCTTACTTCTACATGAGATTTATTAAGAAATATATGACAAACCGAAAGCATGGATAAAGATGCATAATGGTTTGGCTTGTCCTATGATGGGATAAATCGCCTTACCTCTAACAGTAGGATTGAAAACACTAGATGTCTCATTCTCCATCATATCAATGTAGGATCAATTCCATGTGAGGCTTGGTCACCCATGTAGCTATGCTCCGTGGGAGCGATCCAATCGGTTGTGCATAAATTCTTAAAATCTCCCTTTGAAAATAAATTTTTCATTCTAAATCATAGTGGTTTTAACCCTTTGTCTTCCCATGGAAACCTTTCCTTAGGTTTATTCTAGTTTGAGCCTATGGAACCTATTAAACCTCATGAGGACTTCTTTTTCAAATCCTACCAAAAGTTTAAGGTAAAATGCATAGAAAAATTATCCCTCTGAAACATACCTCCGCCCACGACCGAGCCTACCATCCTTAACGAAACCATGACTGAACAAGAAGACATTCCAATCAACCAATACCAACCCAAGACAAAACCTTCACCTGTTTCCTACAAAATACCAAGAGATAATGGAACCAATCCCTTTACGCCTCCTAGAATAAAACAAGTTTACAAAGTCAAAGAGAAATTCATTGAACAACCTTCCATGGTTCCTTCTTTTCCTCCCCTTAGGGAAGAAAATAAACCTATGGTTGATCGGCTCACTCCTACACAAACACAACTCCAAAACTGAACTAAAAGAAATAGAGGTGCTAGAGAGCATAGGCGTAGACGTTGTTCCCTGGCTTGAAAGCTAAATGAAGAAATAAACAAAGAAAATAAAAATCCAAACTTGACTGAAGCAATGCATGGCGAGTCTCCCCCTTCGCCAAAACAAACTAATCCACAATAGAAACAAGAGCTAAACCCTTCCTTGGACATTATCATCTAGCCTCTTGTTGTGATTAACTTAGATGGCGATGATGAGATTACAAATATCGATGAACAAGTGCATAATGAATTAAACACATTGTTTTCCTCTTCCATGAGCTTAAATGACAATTCTCATAAGAAGAGTTTTGAAATTGGCAATGAACCTATTAAGGCACTTGCTATTGTCCCTTTGGCTAGTTTTCTGCCTTCGGTATACAATTAACATGATTAGGATGCAAAAAACCTACTAATAGGTTGTCTCACATGTGCCTTACTATTCTTTTACATTATTTATTTCATTTTATTTTGTGATGTGATACCCCATGATGTTCTCTCTCTATGATATTCCTCTATTTGTACCTACATTCTTCTATATGTCATAAATATTTTTTATTTGCCTTGTGTTTTCCTTTTTGGGATAACACAAGACATCAAGAAATTCATGTCTCCTCGATGTTGACCCAAAATCTTTTCCTTTACTTTTCTTTTTCATTTGTCTTGTGTTTTCCTTTTGGGGATGACAAAAGGCGTCGAGATATTTATGTCTCTTCCATGTTGAACCGAAAGGTTTTTCTTTTTTTTCTCTCTCTTTGTGTCATTCTTCTCGTTCTATATGTACTTGGGGAATGATGACAGTTCCAAGATCTCTAAAAATATTGTAGCAAGAACATACTAACCCCAAATCCATAGATACCTTATGTGTGTTTGGAATTTTCATTTTGGGGGAAACCCCCTTTTCTCTTTTCTTTTGCATGATTTATCTTTATTTGAACACATATGACATGGAATAGGGCTTTCCAACTTGGCTATCATGTCTTCTTTATTGTTAGCATTTATCATTTGCTACTTTACGCATTTCATGTTTCACAGTGTAGTCTTCTTACTTCATGCAATGTGTCTTTCACTTTGTGGTGTCATTGGGTGTGATGTACTTCTAGAGTTTGATCTCTCTTAGCATATTATATTCCTCTTATTGGCTTGATATGACACAATGCATCCCCTAAGTTGTTAATATTTTACTATTTGATTGGTCCACTCTTTGAGAATTTAGACACAATGTTCCCTAAGTTAAGACCTCACATGAACTAAGAGAGACTCCTTTGAACATTCTTTACATTTTTTATTTACAAAATTTTGATTATATGGCCACCTTGCATAACACACATTCCATGCATGTGGATCCATCTTGTTTGTTCATGAGTTTTAAGTATACGAAGCTTTTCTTGCCTCATGAAGCTTGAAGTTCATTTTTTGTGACACCTTATCAAATTTATTAGGAGTTATAACTTTGGTATGGTTTGACGGGAAGCCCAACCGAGGCATGACTTTCCCATAGCGACTCACACATGTGTGCGAGTGCATACCAACCATGTGTATATGTGTCTCACCTCTTTTAGATTCTCACCCAATGGATGTCTTGAAGTTTTGTTGTCTCTTAGTGAGCATACATTTTTGGACAAACAACCTAGATCTAATCCACATCATGTTGGACAAATAGTCAAATCTTGATCCATCCATCCATCCCTTTCATTTTATTTTTCTCTTTGTCTTTGGCAGTGTATGCTTGTGCCATAATGATGCTCTTTATATCATTTCCATGAGTGTTCTTTTGTGCCTATTTTGGTTTTCCATGGGATCTTGATCACCCCTCTTGATCGTTTTCATCCTATCTTACCGGAATTGGTGCACTTGGACCCATCTTGATGTGAATTCGTCTTCTTTAGTGTGAGTTTGAAGCAATTTCATCCTCTCACTAAAGTGGGGGATAAATGTAGTGTTGAAAAATGTCATCAATGGCATTTTCACACTTGTTTGGGCCCTCCTTATAAATTGAGCTTAATGATTCCTTGACTTAGTGTTGTAATGTGCTTAACACACTCATATTAGGTCTTGGGCCTTTGTAAACTAAATAAACTAGATCATACCTTACTTAGGGTGTTGTAAAGTGTTGTAACACACTCACAATTTCCTAGGGTTGGCATTAATAATTGGGATTATTTATGCTTTAATTGGCCTTATTTTGCATCCATAAGCCTCATTTAATGCATCTTTTTGAGGATAATTCTGACAAAAATCAACATCCAATCATAATTCAGGTGGTTGTAGGTTGTGTGGCCTAGATTTTGTGGTCTGGAACTCATACGCCACCTTGGGCATATGAGTCCCACCTAGGGTTTTGGGTCTTGATCTAGATTTTACACCTTTCTAAGCATTTTTGAATATGATCCCATAATTTATGCCTAATGGGACTCATACGCCACATTGGGTGTATGAGTCCCATGTGGCCCAAAATCAAAATTAATTCAAATTATTGGCGGGATTTTATTCTCCTAGATCTGATGTCGGCTTGTAGTTTTGTAATTTCAAGAATTTTGGTATAAAAAAGTATAAATACAAGGTTATTTCACTCATTTTCACCCCAGGCATTCAAGTATTCATGCATATAGCAAGTTTAAGTTCACAAGAGAAGGTAGATTATCAAGTATTTTAGAGCATTATTCAAGCATCAAGCATCATGTCAAATTGATCATGCATCATGTTTGTTTTGTGGCTAACAATTGTGATGTAGGGTTTCATGATTCAAGATAACATTGAGTTCAAGATCTATCACATTCAAGAAAGAGTCAAGATCTACATCCATTGGAGCCACTTCATACATGTTTGCAACACCTTATTGCTAGGATTTGGTGAGTTGTAACATTTCATGTTGTTCATTCATCATCCTTCATTCTTATTTCATTTCATTATAAGTTTTGATTACCAAAACGGGGTTTGACCAAGGAAAAACCCTATCCATTAACAAAAAAATATTTTCCCCTCTCTTTAGTGTGTGATTTGTAGGTCTAGGTTGAAGAAATATTGAAGAGAAAGTTTTGAGAAAATTGTCAAAGTTGTCACCTTGCATTGGAGATCATTGGAAGACTTCTACAGGTTGCAAATCAGAACTTTGGATCTAGAAATCAATTGGAAAATATAGAGTAGATATTGAAGACTAGATTCAGACTTCAAAAATCCAAAAAACCTAAGTGGACTGATATGCCAGTTCTAGCGTATGAATCCCAATATAGGACACTTTCTAGATTTTTGTAGATTTAGGATCTACAATGCCAGAATCCTGTTCTTGCCCAATAACCCTAGTTTGGGTCTAAATCACCTAGTCTAGAATATGAGTCGCAGTTAACATTAGAATTAGTGTTTTCAACATTTCAGAGCTTCATTAAGTTTCCTTCAAGTTTCTAGGTGCACACCTTTCATATCTCAATCTTTTATTCTGTTTTACATGCTTTTCTAGGTAATTTAGTGAAAGTTTGCATTGCATTAGGTTTAAGCATTATATTTTGTATTTATTTTGTCTTTCCAAGCCCTAGCTTGGTGATGAACCCCTCCTTAGTTTACAATTAGACCCTAGGACAACCCTATTGCAAGATCTCTTTCTCCTTTGCATACTTTAGATTGAGATCTATAGGGTTTTTCCTTGAATGAGAGTGTGTGAAGTTTTTTATTTTATCTCACAAGCATAGAACCAAAAAAATTCATCCTTTCAGTACAAAAAGACAGTAACTTGATTGATTATGGATGCAATATTGATAGAACTTGATCAATAATGGATCAATTGTAGTACAAAACCTATGATACAAAATGTACACAAGGCCTTGCTTATATAGGCAAGGAGATATATAAGATTAGACAAGATCATGACAAATTGTCTTAATCTTATGAAATGAGACACAAAAAGTAAATGAAAAGATAAGATCAGATAAGCTCACATGACAACTAAGACTTTTAGAAATATTCTTAGACCCCTAAGCAAATTTAACATGTGAACTTGTGTAAATAGGACCAGACAAGCATTGTAGCTTCTGTGTTGGATAATCTAAATGAATATATATGAACATGAAAGGTGAATCCTTATGTAAAGGAAAACACAAACCCAAGATAATGATTTTATTAGATTGTGACAAGTGTCTTCATCTTATGCAATGAGATAACATGACCTATTATTAGCTCATTTTAATAATGAAAAAGTAATTCCTAAGTTTAACTTAAGTAATTAAGGTAAAAGGGGCCTAATAATTAATTAATTAATTATTAGGTTATTACCTATTTAATCCAACAAATAGGACCTATGAGGTGAAATGGTTAGGTAATATATCTCATTCACACTAACAAATAGTTTCATCTAAAAATATCTCAATTTTTTCACTTGGATTTAATTATATGGTGTAATGACTCTGTGCTGTTTTGTGTTTTAAATTTGTACTTTCATTCAATCCCAACCTCAAAATTTTATCAAGTTATTTTACTAGAAATTATTAGACTTCAATTCTATAACTATCTAGTGTATAGCCTTGGCATTATTCTTGAATATTCTAGATAACTGAGAGGGGGGGTGAATCAATTATCTTAAAACGATTTTATTTTCTTGATTTAATCTGGAGAAAAATTATACCAATAAAAAAAATCAAATAGATAAGAACATGAAGGCACATAAGACCAAACACAATGAACACCATAATTTATGTGGAAACCCAAGAAGGGAAAAACCACGGAGAATGCTAATTCTTAATTATAAAGCACCGGTTAAGGTGATTTTTACAAAGGTTCACTACCAAGTTGTTCATTGTAGGGTGGCTCACTGTCGGTGGGCTCACTGCCCAAATACAAAACAACAGATTATAGAATAGTATCACTAACAAAAGTGAACTGATGAAGTTGCATATACATATGCATGAATTTAGTTATGATTAAGAGCACAATCTTTTGTCTGCAGCAAATCCGATTAATAATCTTCTGCACACCTTCCTTCCACAACCTTCACACAAATTTCTGCCAAAATAGATTACTTCTTCCTTCACACTCTTCTATCTGTTTGCACACATCATACTACTTCCATACATCTATGTCTTCAATCAAAAATATGTTCTCTATATATGCATGTATGCTCGTATGATCCAGTGGATATTTTCAGTGGAAATTGAAGTGTCTCCAAATCTTTAGATTTCTACACCATAAGAAAGAGCTCAACATTCTGATTCCAACACAACTCGAACGGAGCGAAAAGGAGTCCATTTTTGCAAGTTATGGCCAGTCAAACCTTGGGTCAAACTGGGATCCAGGGGTGTCCAGTCAGCGTCGAGTTGGATTCCAGTCAGCATGTTCAGTGAATTGCATTCTGCCACATGGTAGTCCTCTGGTGTGCCGTGTGTCCCTCCTCAATCATCAGCAAGGGCAAGCAGTTGTCAAGTCAGTTAAAAGGGTTTGTTAGGGCTTGACCCCGTGACCTATCACGAGCTAACCAAATGTCTCCACCGTTACACTACAGATCGTTCCTTTACTAAGTATGGAGCTTGGTTTCTTTTGTTTCATTGTTTGGAGTTTGTTTTAAACAAACAACAGCCAATGGGTTTGGAACCCATAACCGCCGGCTTAACAAAACTTTTAGCCACCACTAAGCCATTCGATGGCTTTTGAAATGTGTAAGGCATCTGTCGGTTTTGATAAATACACAAAAACCAAGTGCTTTAATTTAAACAAATCCCCTTAAAATTAGAACCAAACAACGCTTTAATCCTTTTAAGAATTAAATTGTAACCTCCTAGAAACAATAATAGCCCGGGAATAAAATAATTAAGGGGCTTAAACAAATTATGAGAGATTTAGTGAAAATAAGGGAGGATTTTTCAAGTATTTTTCCATGTTAAGGGGATATAGGGAATATTTTCTAAATCAATTGGTTAAAGGCCAATTTGAGAAAATTTGATGTATAAAAGGGGTGTAAGGGTGAGAGTTGAAAAAAGAGAATTTTTGAAGTTAGGTGGTGAGAGACAGGTGATACGCTAGAGAGTTCTTGTGGAGATTTTTCAGCCATTTTCGTACGACGGAGTATTGTTATGTTGCCGAAGTGCTTGAAGAAATGGTCTTGGTGCATTTGTAATCTTTTTTGGAGATTAATCGGATCGGTCTCTCTATTGGAGCGGACCCGAAGACGTAGTCACGTTTGTGGTGAAATTCGTAATCAAACTCTGTTTGTACCTTCTTATCTTCTTCTCTCTCAATTTTGTTTCTCATTTGAAGTTTTAATGCTTAATTTCATTAACGTATAAATGTATTAAGTCTTCCGCTAAGTTGATTTTATTTGAGCATTCAAATGCAATTTAGTCTATATCCTATATAGATCAAGTGGTATTAGAGCCCAGTTGACTATTATTGCAGTTGTTTTCTTGAATGCTAACGAGATCCAGGATTCAGAAGGGCGAAGGCAAGCTTGAAGACTTTGATCCTGAGATTGGGAAGCGAAGAAGTTTTCTAAAGATGTCAGTGTCTGGAATGGAGGCTCCTGAAGAAATCAGTGAGTAGGAATTCTGAAGAGCATTCCTCGAGATGAAGGCTAAGGTGGACATTCTTTTCCAAGAAAGACAAGAACGGAAGGATCATGAAGGAGGTTCATCGAAGAAAGATGTTTGTGAAGACAAGAAAGAGAAACAACATGGAGATGGTGGTAAGTAGCCAGATCACCCCTTTTCTTCTTCTCCTCCCTCTTCTCCTTCCCCTTCTTCTCCATCTTCTCCTCATTCTACTTCTTTTAATCCTTTCAAGAATGGGCATAAGCCTAAAATTAAATTGGATGTAAAATTTGACTTGCCTAAGTATTGTGGTGAACTTAATGCTGAAAAATTGGAGATTGGATTCAGCAAGTAGAAGTCTACTGTAGAGTCTAGAACCTATTAGATGATGTTGATAGGATCCAATTAGCTACTCTTTGGTTAGGAGGTACAAATTTAACCTGGTGGGAGAGTAAGACTAAGGTAGAAGTTTCACAACATGGTAGAGTCAGTTTAACTTGGGCAGAATTTATTAATGCTCTTAAAAAGCAATTCTATCCCTTAGGCCATATGCAATAGTTAATGATGGAATGGAAAATGTTTAGGCAAGGGAAGGGTCAATCTGTCCAGGAGTACACCCATGAATTTAGAAAAAGGGCTATTGCTTTGAATGTTCCTTTGTACACCTAGGAAACTTTGTTGAAGTACATAGGAGGTTTGCATTCCTACCTTAGGAATTCTATTTTGGTTTTGAATCCTAACAACTTGGATGAAGTTTGTGTCCAAGCTACTCACTTAGAGTCAAGGGGTAAAGGATCTTTTATTGATAAGTTTGATAATGATGTACAAAAATATTCTAAAGTTGCAGAGATAGGGAAAGGAAAGAAGGCAGTTATATTTAAGAAGGATGACAAGCTTTCTTGCTCTCATTGTGACAGGAAGGGTCATGATGAAGATCATTGTTGGAAGTTGCATCCCGAATTGAAGCCTAAGTGGGCTCAAAGATAGAATCAGAAACATAAGGGTAAGGAGAAAGCCACAAATGTTGTTATGGATCTTGGTTCAGATTCAGATGATGAGACAAAGATAATAGCTATGGGTCTAAAAGGTAAAGCTCCTATTTCTGGTGTTTTTGTTGCTAGTTGTGCTTCTACTTCTACAGTTAATGATTTCTCTGAAGATAAGAAAAGGAATGAGTTGTTTCATTTAAGGGTTGTTGCTAAGAACAGTAAAATTGATGCACTCATAGATAGTGGTTCTCAAGTTAACTTAATTTCTGAAAGTGTTGTAAGAAACTTGGGATTAAAAACTACACATCATAAGAAACCTTATCCACTAGGCTGGATTTGTGAAAATGATAAGCTGCAAGTAACAAGACAATGCACCTTAAGATTCACAATCACTAGTAAGTTTGTGGATGAAGTACAGTTTGAGGTGGTTCCACTGGATATCTGTGGGATGGTGCTTGGTAGCCCTTATCTTTATGGCAGAAAAGCAATTTTCTACAGGGAAAAGAATCATTATCACTTGTTTAAAGATGGCATACATTATATTGTACATTCTCACAGGATTAAGACTAATCATTCTTTTGCAAACACAGGGAAATTAAAGAGGGTAATTAATGCAAGTAAAGAGTTAACACTTATGTCTGTCAGTACAGGTGGTTCTACACTTGAACTTAGAGTAGCTAACCAGGGTCAGATGTTGCAGGATGCACCCATAGTACAACATGAGGGAATGATGATTGAAAGCATTGATGGTTCCTTGGGTAAAAATGTTCCTGTTGTGAAGGATCGATATGTTGTTCACTTATTCTCTTTCATTTCTACATTATTGTTCAGCTTGATGCTAGTCAATTTTTGTTGGTTAGTGGCTATGACATTTGATGTAGAAGCTTATGGAAGCGATAGAATCATGTTTATGTTCAACAATGTTATTGCAGTCTTCATTGTGCTTGCAAGCCAGGTATTCAGATGTACAGAGGATACAAGACAAGTGGGAAGTCCAAGTCCTCACTTAATGTCAGAGTAAATGTCACTTCTGGAGGTCCAAAAGGTCTTCAATGGGAAGGCCTGATCCGGTGGATATTTTTAGTGGAAATTGAAGTGTCTCCAAATCTCCAAATTTCTACACCATAAGAAAGAGCTCAGTGTTCTAATTCCAACGCAACTCGAACGGAGTGAAAAGGAGTCCATTTGTGCAAGTTATGGCCAGTGAAACCTTGCGTCAAACTGGGATCCAGGGGTGTCCAGTCAGCGTCGAGTTGGATTCCAGTCAGCTTCCATGTCATTGCACAGTTGGATTCCAGTCAACATGTTCAGCGAATTGCATTCTGCCATGTGGCAGTCTTCCAGTGTGCCGTGTGTCCCTCCTCAATCATCGGCAAGGGCAAGCAGTTGTCGAGTCAGTTAAAAGGGTTTGTTAGGGCTCGACCCCATGACCTGTCATGAGCTAACCAAACGGCTCCACCGTTACACTGTAGATCGTTCCTTTACTAAGTATGGAGCTTGGTTTCTTTTGTTTCATTGTTTGGAGTTTTTTTTAAACAAACAACGACTGACGGGTTTGGAACCTGTAACCGCTGGCTTAACAAAACTTTTAGCCACCACTAAGCCATTCGATGGCTTTTGCAATGTGTAAGGCATCTGTTGGTTTTGATAAATACACAAAAACCGAATGCTTTAATTTAAACAAATCCCCTTAAAATTAGAACCAAACAATGCTTTAATCCTTTTAAGGATTAAATTGTAACCTCCTAGAAACAATAATAGCCCGGGAATAAAATAATTAAGGGGCTTAAACAAATTATGAGAGATTTAGTGAAAATAAGGGAGGATTTTTCAAGTATTTTTCCATGTAAAGGGGATATAGGGAATATTTTGTAAATCAATTGGTTAAAGGCCAATTTGAGTAAATTTGATGTATAAAAGGGGTGTAAGGGTGAGAGTTGAAAAAAGAGAATTTTTGAATTTAGGTGGTGAGAAACAGGTGATACGCTAGAGAGTTTTTGTGGAGATTTTTCAGCCATTTTCGTATGGCGGAGTATTGTTATGTTGCCAAAGTGCTTGAAGAAATTGTCTTGGTGCATTTGTAATCTTTTTTGGAGATTAATCGGATCGGTCTCTCTATTGGAACGGACCCAGAGACATAGTCACGTTTGTGGAAAACTCCGTAATCAAACTCTGTTTGCACCTTCTTATCTTCTTCTCTCTCAATTTTGTTTCTCATTTGAAGTTTTAATGCTTAATTTCATTAACGTATAAATGTATTAAGTCTTCCGCTAAGTTGATTTTATTTGAGAATTCAAATGCAATTTAGTCTAGATCCTATATAGATCATCGTAGAACCAAAATGAGTCGGCCACATAATATCTTCATAGTCTTCTAAGTTGGCCAATAAAAAATTTTAATTTAGATCACCAAAAACATGTCGGCATGAAGAACATGCTTGAAATACTCAATCAGATCTTGCACGCTAACACCAAACCCAAATGATAGGTTGCACATAAAGATCTTCTTACCACATTACCAAGGGACCAAAGATAGTTCATTCATAAGATAGTATACTTTGGATTACATGAGGTATATTTCAAAGCTGATGATTACACCAAAACCAAGACCAAATCTTGATCAACATTCATTTGATGGGAATTCCACAACCAAGACAAAATCTTGATCAACATTAATTTTAGTACCAACCAGAGAAACACAATTTGTCATACAAAAACTTGTAACATGCTACATGAAGTTTTTACATGCTACATGAAGTTTTTAGATAGCAAGGTTACCTAGAGTAAATTTTAAGTACAACAACCATCATCAAAGGATTAGTCTTCATTATACTGCATCAACTGAATTCAACAAATGTACCAAAAATGAATACTACAATATCTGGATCAAGGATAATCTCCACACAATGCAACATCATAGCATATGATAGGATAGATCAAGTCTGTACATTATCCGGAGCACAAACTTTTGGATCCAAGGTTTTGGCATCGATGACAACAATACTAAATCATCTCAACAATCTCCCCCTTTGGCATTGATGGTAAAACATCAAAAACTCCAAAAAACTCCAAAACTCCAAAACTTCCCCTTTGTTCAACAATTCAATTCTTCTTTTGTTTTTGTTTTTGTTTTCATTTGCTCCCACTTTTTACCATCAAAGGTAAAGGGCCAAAATTTGAACATTCAAAAACTTAAGTAAAAATAACAATTTTCACATGAAAAATCTTCTTGTACCTTTCTCTCATAGTTGGAAGAATCCTCTTCCAAGCTTGCACTATAAAATCCATTTTGGTACACATTATATCCAACAAATTCAATAGCGTAAATGAGGATGACTTGTCCAGAGACAGGAACTATCATTCACAATCTTCTACATCAAAAAGTATCCCAAAGAGATGATATAATCGGACCTCAACAATTTCTTTGATCACCTAGAAAGTTCTAGCCAAGTCTTCCCTCTGTCTCTAAATAGTCAGCAACTCCACTAGTAGCTCAAAAACTCTTATTCTTTGTTTTCCATCTTTTTCTTTGAAGAAATCAAAACTCTTTCCAATACTATTCATCTTAGATTCAATGGCTTCAATTCTTCTTTTCAAATTATCAACAGCTACAAGCCACTGAAGACAATACTTGTAGATGTTAGACATCTTCTTAATGAATTCTCTTGTATCACCAGTGTGTTCGAATGACTTTTTTTTAGCCTTGAAACATCTTTTGTCAACCATAGCTTCAAAATTATGTCCTTCAGGTCCTTCAAACAACATTCTTTCTTCAACAACTTCTACTAGATTATCTGGTAAAGAGTCAGAAACATCTGAAATAGAAATACCCTTCTTGAGTAGATAATCAACCAGAGCATCATCAATTTTAAGCCTATCCATAAGAGGGAAGACACACCACATTTCACCAACCTTCTTCATATCACCTTCATCTAACACCGACCAAATATCATCTGGATTGAAAGATTCAGATCCAAGTAGAGATTCTTCTTCCTTCTCCTTCTCTTCTGAAATAGTGATGATATCTTTTGTGTTAACTTTCCTCTTTTTAGGTTCTAGAGGGTAACCACCATTAACAACTTCCAATTCCTTCTTACCAGAGGAGGAAACCTCCTCAAACTAATTGTTGGGCATATCACTAGACACTATCACATCAGAGCATATATCCTTCTGAAAGGATGAAAAATAGACTTTGCATGCACTTGATTTATCCTCCATACATTCCAAATACTTGTAAACTTGCTTTCCGATGGGGATGTTGGACTTCCACTTTACATTCTCTTTTGCTGGTGACAAACTCATAAAGTAAAATACCAAACATGTGAGCAGAGACCCAAACCGGAAAGGATAATTCTCAACTAAAGAAATTATGACATTCTCAATTAGGTTTTCCATTACTAGGATACACAAATCAAACTTCTTGTTTTCCTTCACCATCATGTGTTCAAGATATATAGAAATAGATGAAGTAGAACCTTCATGATTTTTGAAATAGATATTATAAGATATTTCATAAGCAACATACCTTACTGTAGGATCGACAATGGTGTTTATTAGTAGAGCTCGAGGGTATTTTTTGATACCAGTAAGTTCCTCCATGTCTCTACATTTCACCGTTTTCTTCCCAGGGAGGTCACCAATACTACACAAACCAGTAATAGCTTCAATGACTTCCTTCATGATCAAATAGGGTTTGTCCAAAACATTGCTACCATCCTTGAATTGACTCAACAAGAAAAATATAGACTCCTTGTCTACAAACTAGGAAAATCCTCCCCATAAATCCATATCCAGAGAACTTACATTCTGCAATTCGTCCAACTTCAACCCTAGTTCCATTTATTTCATCTTCTGATGATCAAAATCATCCAAATCTACTCCCTTCAGCCGTAGCGGAATACCACCACATGATTCTCTGTCAATGGATTCCATCATCACACTTACCTTCTTCAAACTTTTATTGCTTTGTGAAACTTCTTTTTCTTCTCTTTTGCAAACTATGAAAAATGATTTTGAAAACTTTTCCTTTCATCCTTAATTACTCATAATGATTTCACTGCCAAAATCACACATTGATGATGCCAACAATTGTACTTCAATTTTCAATCAGCCGAATGAAGCTTCATCATACATCATCAACCAGTTCAGACTTAGTCATGTTAAAGATCACATCAATATTCCTTTAGAGAAGGGGAACCGACAGGATATGCATTGCAAAACTCCCCTTGAGCCAAGGTAGATTGGCTTAGTTACCAGTAGGGCATGCATCGAGATCTGATACCATGGAAGTGTTCTCCACACTTGTTTCCTTTTTCCTCCAAACTATGACCATCTTCTTCTTAGATTCATTTGACTTTGCAACTTTCTTTTTGTTCTCAAAATTTTCCGGAGCAACATATCTGCATGTATTGTGAAATATTTATGGATTAAAACCATGTTCTAATTTTTACATCATTCAAATCATACTCCATGATCCATCAATAAGATGTAGTGTAGATAGAGAGAAGAGTATTATATGAAATGTTGATGTAAAAAATAGCACACAGTTTTAATCCAGAAATCTTTCACAATATTGTCATGGACTGTGGAAACTTCATGAACTTGATATTTGCATGTGTTAGCATAATGTTCAGGTTGACTACACTTGTAACATATTTGTCATAAATTTGTTGAGTGAATCCTAAGTCTGCACTGATTAGCTTTGTGACCATAACCATAGCATAAATAACAATAACCATGAAATAAATTGTTCATTCCATTCCTTCTTGTCAGATTAGATAATTCATTTCTACATTGACTTGCTTTATGAACAAAATTGTGACAATTAAAGCATTGAATATCTGATTCCTTCTTGCTTCTACATTCTACAGCCTTGTGTCCAAAATTTTTGCATAGAAAATAGTGACCATTGAATGATAAGTACCTTTTGAGCATTTGGCTGCCTAATCAGAGGTCTTTTTGCAAGTGCATTAGAGTTCCAAACATCACTTGTTACAACTGATCTTGCTTCAACTTCAACTACTTTGTCTTCATCCTTAGTGTTATGATTTGAGCTTTCATCAGTGAATCCAGGTCCTCCTTTATCCTTGTGACATTTCTATAGGGACAAAATTTGATCCAAAATCATGCTACTTTCACATACTCTTGCTTATGTCTTCAACCTTCTTAATTCTTGATCTAACTTCTCATTTTCTTCTGATTTATGTTTGATGTTATCTTTGAACTTTTCTTTAGTCTTCTTGCATTCATCCAGTTGCTTCTTCAAATCCACAACACCCTCCTTTGACTCCTTTAATTCCTGGCTGACCTCTTTGTGTCTTGCTTTGAATTTCCAAATTTTCTCCCTTAGCTTTGAGATGCAATCATTTGCTTCCATAAGGTTTTCTTTCAATTCTCCATTCTCATATTTTGTACTTTCCATATCACTCAATATTGACTTCAGTTCTTAATCAAAGTATTAATCTCCTACCATCTGTTCAAACTGCCAAGATCTCCCTCAAGCGGTTAAGCTCTATCTGTAAGGGACCAAGCTCTGATACCAATTGTTGAACATTTTACATAACTGAGAGGGGGGTTGAATTAGTTATCTTAAAATGATTTTCTTTTCTTGACTTAATTCGGAGAAGACTTATACCAATCATAAAATAAAATAAAAATAAGAACATGAATGCATATAACACCAAACACAATGAACACCAAAATTTGCATGGAAACCCAAGAAGGGAAAAACCACAAAGAATGCTAATTATCAATTATAAAGCACTGGTTAAGGTGATTTTTACAAAGGCTCATTGACAATTTTCTCATTGCAGGGTGGCTCACTATCAGTGGGCTCACTTCCCAAATACAAAACAACATATTACAAAATAGTCTCACTAATAAAAGTAAAATTGATGAAGTTGCATCTACATATGCATGAATTCAGTTCCTATTAAGAGCACAATCTTTTGTCTGCGACAAATTTGGTTAAGAATCTTTTGCACACCTTCCTTCCACAACATTCACACAACTTTCTTCCAAAATATATTACTTCTTCCTTCACACTCTTTTATCTATTCGCACACATCATACTACTTCCATACATCTATGTCTTCAATTGAAAAGATGTTCTCTATATATATGCATGCATGCCCGTAGAACCAAAATGAGTTGGCCACATAATATCTTCATAGTCTTCTAAGTCGGCCAATACACCATTTGAATTTAGATCACCAAAAACATGTCGGCATGAAGAACAAGCTTGAAATATTCAATAAGATCTTGCACGCTAACACCAGACCTAGAAGATAGCTTGCACATAAAGATCTTCTTACCACATTACCAAGGGACCAAAGATAGGTCATTCATAAGATAGTGTACTTTGGATTACATGAGGTATATTCCGAATTCGATGGGAACGCCACAACCAAGACCAAATCTCAATCAACATTCATTTTATGGGAACACCACAACCAAGACTAAATCTCGATCAACATAGATCAAGTCTGTACATTATTCAGAGCACAACCTTTCGGATCCAAGGTTTTGGCATCAATGACATTAATGCTAAATCATCTCAACGACTTCTCAACAATTATGTCTATTTTTGGGTTTTTAATAATACAAACTCACCACCTCGAGGAGGGGATTTTATCTCAAAACTATGGATAATTTGATAAGTACAAGTTTGTTCTAAGCACCCCTAGTAGTGGTTTTCACCATAAAATAATTTATATCTTTAGTATTTTAATTTTTTGTATTTTTTTATTGAGATATTTCTTAGATTAGGCATGAAAGAGGTTGAGGTCCACAATATTGATGGGATTATCAAGGTTTGGACCCTTGAAGGTAGCTAGTTAATAGGAACTTGATCCATATTTGGTGATGACATAAGGATTTAACCAATTAGGTTCAAATTTACCTTTCTTGTCTTTGTCTTGAAAATTTATTTGATTTCCATTAAGTACAAGAACGCCAATGCCATACTCATAAGCTCTAATTTTCTTATTGTAGCTAATAAAAATATGATTTTAGTATGAATAAAGGTGATTAAAGATGTTGATGCATTTTTTATAAAGAAGTTCAAGTTCCTATAGGAATACAACCTAATATTCCTCATCATCCATGAGGTTTCACATAGAGATGTGTATTGGTGGAATTTTGATCTCAATAGGTAAGATAGCTTCAAAAATAGATGAGGGAATAGTGATTCATACTATGTGGTGTGAAAATGCTAGTGAAATAATTTTGGAGAGTGCGGCTAAGTTGAAGATTCCAATCATGACTAGTGTCATTGATCATCTTTTTGAGGATTTTTAAGATGGTTTTATTAGATAACTTTGCTTGACTATTACTTTGTATGTAATATGGGTTGACTAATGATGTTGGATGTTGAAGCACTCACAAAATGGTATACATTTCTTGATTTTTGATAGACTTTCCATTACTAGTGACAAAGGATGTAGGTGAAGATGAACATAGTGATTTACTGGCCAACAATGTGTATAAGGAAAGTAGCTTCAACCCATTTGGTAAAGTATTTGATGGTGATTATTATGAATTTATGGTCATTGGAGGAAGATGAGAGAATCTTACCAACAAGATTGAGGCCCCACTATGAAAAGGTCCAAGGAGTAGTGATGGGTTACAACACTTGTGATGGAATGTGAACTATATCTCCATGTTGCATGTATGCTAAACACTTATTTACATATTGGTAGGTATTTTATTCTATAATAGGCTAGTAGTAAACTATTCATAAGATATTTTTGACTAGGACCATGCTACTAGTATGTGCACCACATATATTGTCATACACTTATTTCAATACTAGAGAAGCCTCTTCAGAGTAGAGGCATCTAAGTAAGGTATCGTCAAAGATCCTTAAATATAGTTCTCAATTGAGAATGATAAAATGGGATGAATGATGGATAAACATTTTTCATTAAGTGTAAGATAAGTTTGATCACAGTATGTGATTATGAAGACAATTTTATATGTCATGATAAAAAGTCTTGTTGGAACCAACAAGTTCACAAATAAGATTTCTCATGGATGTCATACATGAGACGAATATATTTTTGACCAATAACATGAACTATTTCATGGAAATGTCCGTTAGGAATCTAATAGTACGCCATGCCATCTACTCCTTTGTTATTGAATTTGTGCGCTTGTTCAAACTAAATGGGCATGAAGTATTCCTTGAAGATATCTACCATCCATTTGGAAGGAATTAGCTTATCATCCTTTGCTTGGCATTCATTGTTGACTTGGTTAATTATGAGCTATATATAGAGGCTTGCACAAAACTAGAATAGTGTTTTCAATATTACTTTTAATGTTATTTGTTTTGTTCTAATTTCCATTCTTTCACAATTTAGCAACACGAACCAAACAATTTATATCAATTACTACCATAATAATTAAAGACAATTCAAGCCTTGTGGTGTTACAAAATTCGATCTAGGACTTATGATTTAGAACATGGGTGCAGATTGGGATGGATTCTAAGTAAATAAAAAGGGTTGTTTGGAGACACCCAAGATTCGTGGTGCTTTTTACTAACCAAGATCCTCTTAGATAAATGAAAGGGGATGCATTTTTTATCACAGGGTACCCCCATGACCACATAATAGTCTTAGAATAGGTTAATGGTTAGATCCTTTTGAAAAATAGTTAAGTAGAGGTAGGTGCATAGGCAAGTGCGATAAATAAATGGATAAGGTGAATTCATAGAAATGTATGTGTAGAAGAATAGGATAATACTAACTATATAAATATATGTATTTTTATGAATGGATAAGAAGTTCGTGAATAAATCCAACTTTACAAAAATCCATATTATTTATCACTATATACATATACCAACATAGTTTTTAAAAATAAACACAAAATTAAATTAAACAAAATTAAATAAAAAATAATATAGATATGTAAATTTATCATTGTGATGAAAAAAATTAATTTTAAATTTTAGAGAGTAGTAAGAAAATGTTAAAAAACAAAATTGATGAAATCTTGGTTCCCTGGCCAAAGAACCTCTTTCCTAAAACTCTAATAATTCAATAGTGTCCCATCTGTAATAATTTTATCGCTACACTATAGGCCCAAGCCTCTCAAGGAAATTTGTGTAGAAAACTAGGCCGAAGTTGTATTGGTAACTGACAGTCCATCCCACAAATAAAGAACTCACCTTCACACTTACTATTGATTTTTTGTAATTGCCTTACATGTTTTCTCCATGTGTCCATATTCATGACATATTTAATAATCCTTGGATTCCTCAACAAAATTTTCCAAAGAGCTTAGGAGGAAGAAAGGAAATTTTATCACTAAAATATTATGTAAATTATTTAGGGAAAAATGATAATAGAAAAAGAATTTAAACTAGACTTCCAAGATAAAGTATTTAATTGACATCTAATATTCCTAGTCGTAAAGATTAAGTAACTTCTCTTTGTTGAATCTATTTTGGAATTTGATAACAAAAAAAGTTGTCTTACTTTAGAAACTTGTTCATATTTTCCTCATCCTTTACTTTTCTCTAATGATGCACCTTTTTCCCTTCACATTTTAGCCTAGTAGCAACATAGCCTCCTTAGTAACTTCAAAACCTGTTGGAGTTGATAAAGAACAACCCACAAACCCCATTGAACGCCTGCAAGCAATAACCTATCACATCAAGAGGAAATACTATAGCACAAAGGAGGTGCTCTAAAAAGCCTTAAGCAAAAAATATGCATAATAGAATGAATAATTATAATGAGATCAATCCTTAAGAAAGGAGATCAAAACCCTAAAAGAAACCCTAGTGTGCACACTTAATAATTAATAGATAATTAATTATTAATGTGCCTAAGTTTTACTTAAGTAAACCTTAAGTGATAAGTGACTTAATTAATTAACCAATATGATTAAATTAATTAAGTGAAATGACTTATTACTCTAACACCCCCCCTTAAGATGAACTTAGGAAGTAGCTAAAACACTAAGTTAAAGATGCATGAAAGCAAAGATGGGTCCTGACAACAAGGCTTAATTAGGTACCCATGTACAAATGAAATGCAACTACAAGTTAGAAAGAAAACTTGGGTCCCAACAACTAGGCTTGATCAAGTACCTAATCACAACCAAATCTCGATAAAGTGGATTAAAGGAGAAAATCCAGTGGGAAAAACTCCTCTCCAAAAAGAGATGGAAATACAAGAGTGAAAGAAGAAGAGAGATAGAAGGAGGACTCAACATGACCCCCCAAGAACTGCTTCTATCACAAAAGTACAAAATATGTTCCCCCCATAGGAGAGAGAAAAAGAGGATATGAATCCCCCCCACAAAGAAATAACTCTTGTATCACTGGCAAACATCTGAAGACAAAATATGATCCACTACCTGGAAACAACATTTATCCCCTTAGGAAGAAATAGGCCAACTGATGAAATGTTAAGCCAATCCAAAAACATACATGAATCTAGAATCCAAATCCAAATGGTAGGTGTCTCTGAAAATTGCTCAAGCGTCCTTAAGTCGGAAAGAGAAAATGCCAATCTTGAAACTTGTGAAGACTGATGAAGCACATGCTCCAAAGATGATGAACATTATGGGCCAACAACGACAATGTGGATGTCAACAAAGAGGAGATTAATTTCCTCAAAATAATCCTCCAAATCTGCAATATAGGACTCCACAAACAAGAAAGATATGTTTGCAACATAAGAGTCCAAAGTAGCTATGTCTGCAAGATGAATAATGCCCTGCTGCACTGAATCAGGAACAACATGAGATGCTAATGAAGTATCAATATGATGAGTGGGAACATGAATACAAGTATTTGAACCATCGACACATGCAAGACCTGTGATATACTCAAGTTCCTCTAGAGTACGGTTATCCTAGGGTATGAAATCTACATTTGCAAGAGGGATGAGACAATCTACAGTGGGATCCTCTAGGAATGGAGGGATATTAGAGTCTCCAAAAATCTCCCAAAGACGTTGCCAAAGTGTGCGAGGACAACAAATGTCAGATAAAGCACACAAAGTGTCAAAATCAACACTACAACCAATAACCCCTACAATATGATCTCGAATAATAACCCATGTTGATAAGCTCCTTGATGTGTCTGGTCTAGGTATGAGTACATATAAACAAGGCAAAATATGAAGCCACCTGAGATGTGTCAGAATGTCATGATGCCAAGAATCATAGTTGTCCTTATCCAGCTTGATCACATAAGGGTGAGTATAAAAAACCATGATACTCACTCAAATAAAAAATCACATATTGAAACTCTCAGTAACGATAAATCAGATCAACATGACCCATCCAACACAAACAAATCCCATGTAGGTGCCAGAATGTCCAAGTAATAAAGCAAAGTGTAAAAACACACAAATTTGAATAAAATGTACCTGGTAAATTATCTGATCAAAACAGCCACAAATCTAGAAAGAGCACTAAAACACCTTTCCAAATCCTATTCGTTTATGAAAAACGGAGTTCAAACGCAAAAGTTACGCCCCCGAGAGTGCAAAAAAAAAGTTCTAGCATTGATTGGTAAAAAAGGAATCAAAAAGGAAAACCCAGAAAATCAAACCTACACCATCAGATCGGGCTAGGAACCAGTATCCGATGCCTATTCATTTTTTAAAATCTAAGTTTGTATGCAAAAGTTAAGGCTAAAATACCAAAATTGCTCCAAAAGGTTTGAGGGTTAAGCCTGGCGGTCAGGCTAGCCGCTAGCATTAACCACTAATGGTTAACTGATGGTGGTGACCATTACCACTGTATTTTTAATTTTTTTCTCAAATTGCGTGTTGTACCAAGCCGCATGGCCCAGAAATAAAAAAAATTGCCTCCCGAAGTTACTGTGTTCAATTTTGACGATTTGATAGTCAATTTTAGGGTTTTTAGGTGCTCTGAACATGATGGTGAGGTCCTTTTGGGCTCAAAATGTTCCAAAATTGCAGGTATGCTCTGGATTAGGAACCTCTCAAAAAGCTTCAAACCCTCACAGATCTGACGCCATGAAGCCAAATTTGATGAAACAAAGGTCAATCTTGACTGAATCAACCATTCTGGATGCAATGGTGAGGTCCAAATTGATTCAAAATGCACAAAATTTAACTTTTAGGACATGATCCCTCAAACAAAGAACAAGAAGTGGTAGATCTGGAGCTTTGATACCATGTTGGATTTGATAAAGAACAACCCACAGACCCCAGTGAACACCTGCAAGCAATAACCTGTCACATCAAGAGGAAATACTGTAGCACAAAGGAGGTGCTCTAAAAAACCTTAAGCAAAAAAATGCATAATAGAATGAATAATTACAATGAGATCAATCCTTAAGAAAGGAGATCAAAACCCTAAAAGAAACCCTAGTGTGCACACTTAATAATTAATAAATAATTAATTATTAATGTGCCTAAGTTTAGCTTAAGTAAACCTAAAGTGATAAGTGACTTAATTAATTAACCAATATGATTAAATTAATTAAGTGAAATGACTTATTACTCTAACAAAAACAACACCATCAAATTGAATGAACCCCTATTCTATATTTTGGCAAACTATATTGATAGAGTTTGATCAAAACCATTTAAACATTCTAAATATAGACAATGATTTTCATCTTTAAAAAATTACCATAGAGTATTGTCATTTTTAATCTCCTCCCACGAGCTTGGATTTCTTCTACACCTATAACCTCTCATTTTTAAATTCATAGTAGCAAAGAGATACCTTTAGAATTCCTCCATTTTTTTTCATCGGCATCATTAACAAAACAACACAATTTGTGCAGACTCTTGAGGTAAATCACTTTCCATAGTTTGTCATTGGCATCATTGATAGCATGAAAAAATTTGTGCAGAATCTTGAGGTAAATCACTTGCCTACAAAACTTGGGTGCATCAACATGGACTATCCCTTGGTTTTTAGGGTTTGATTTTGTTAGGGTTTAAAATTACAAGGTTGGAAATCATATGTTTTGAAATTTTATGGTTTGAAATTCTATGATTTGAATTTTTTTGGATTTTGATTATGGGGTTTATTTTTTTTGGGATTTTCTTATGCGACGCTTTGTGTTGTTCCACTTAATTTGGTGATTACTATTTCAGAGGTCCTTGTGTTTTGGATTCAATCTATCCTTTCCCTGTAACACATAAGATAGTAAACCAATAAAAAAAGGATTTGGAAATTTACATTATTTTGAAGATTTGTTGATTTTGTGCTATCTTTGGGTCATGTATTGTGAATCAACATATATCTTTTCCCTATCCATTGAATGCATGTTGTAGAAATTTTTTTTTATGATTTTATTTGGCATCGAGGAGGTTTGAATGATGTTGTAGTCCATGAGATGCAATCTTCCAAATATTTTTAATGTGTGATTGTCAATAGGAGAGGATTATTTCAAAGTTCACATATCTCACCTTTCTATGAAGTTAGCTTTTATGTGTTTCACTTGCTTCAAAAAAATCATTGCACTAATGCAACAATCCTTCAAAACATATGTGTATACAGTCATTGCTCTAATGCAACAATGTTGTTATAAGCACAATAGTGTTTGATTCTTAATTTCTCAAGCCTAAGCTTCTAGAAATTATTAAATAAGAAATTGTAGTATGCTACTTAATTAAAAACTAAGTGACAGTAAAGTAGTGGATGTCCTCTACCTCTTCTTCATGCTTTAGTGGGTGTACCTTCCATCAAGAAATAATAGAAAAGTGAAAAACATTAAATAAAATAAATCTTGTTACCATGGGCCCTGAAAGTTTTGATGACCCACCCTAGCCATATGCACTCATTCAAAAAAGAAATTAATAGTAGTTGATCAAAGCATAAGTAGTCAACTGGATTGTAAAGAAAAGAATAGAAAAAATCAAAAAGAAATTGCAGGTTTGGACATTATAGATATACAAAGATTAATCACATCACAAAATAGTGATATGGAAAGCATTGCCAATTTTATTTTTGATTTAATTTGTATTATTAAAACAATGCACATTGTACATAGATGTAATCAAATTTTACCAAATATTATTGCACCCTCATTGTGAAAATGACTTCTCCATTTTGCACCTATTCATGTCCCTATGTTTCATGGTGACCATATTGGAACATAAAAGCTAACCTATATGGTAGGGGTTGTGGTTGCAAAAATTAAAAAAAAAATCCAATGAGAGAATGGAGCTTGTTGTCTGAAAATCACACTATATTGATAATGAAATACAAAATTTTAATGCCCAAGCTTTAGGAGTGACAAAGGAAACTATTAAGATAAAAGCTTTTGTAATGATGAATGAAATCATCAGTATATACTATTACTTATTGGTTTTATATTAGAAAGTGAATGACATCACACATTGTTGCTATATGTACATTGCCAACAATTGACCATTCCATAGCATGTGAATTTAAGAAATTTTGAGACTTAAATCACTGATATCAATATTCTACCAAATTGTGGACATAATGAAAAGCAATTGTTTTATTGAACAACAATATTCTCTGTGAAACAAAGTGCTCAAATATCATTTGATGTTTTATTTTTTTTATGTTTTGTAATATTAGCAAGAGTTATTTAATAAGAATTTAAGATTCTTGTGCTATGCCATAAATTGTTGAGTAAAATCTTTGTGTTGTCTCGAGTTCTATGTAACATTATGTAATGTCCCCAATAGGAATATTAGTGTTTTTTTTCTAAATTACCAATTTCCAAAAAAATAGATGATTTAGAGAGTACCTTAGATTGATTTAATCCCCGCAAAACAGTTATAATTCAATTAAAATAATAACTTAACAAGTAGGATAGCATCATTAGTAACTCAAGTGAATTTTCCAAATTGATTATGAGCCCCCTTTGAGGATGCACAATCTCAAGGGAAGCACATAAGAGGATGGTTGGAAGGGGTGTCTCCATGGACCTCATGTGGTGCATGCCATTCATATGAGGTGGACTCTTACCCCATGTGGCACATGCCATTGGGTAAAAGCACAATAGTGTGTCACATCTTTGACCAAATAAATATTTTTGAGTGAACTATTTTTGGCCAGAAGATGTTTGGATAAGTGGGTTTTAGCTGAAGCCATGCAATAGTGAGATGACGCCCACGTGGTGGAACCTTTTTGGCTGGATGGGTTTCGGTCGAAATCCACTTGTTCGAACATATTTCGATCGAAAACGTTCATAGTAAAATTGTAGGTGGAGCCCAAGATCACCATTTGCAAGATCAACCTTCATAGAAAAAAGAGAGAAGCAATGTACACTATTTCACCAGAGAGAGGAAAAAAGTGAGATAATTAATTTACATAATGTACAGGATTTTAAAGCCATGAGAAAAGTGTCAAGTGGGAAAACTACCCACATGGGAAAAACCACCCGAGAGAAACTAATTAGAGTAATCTACCCAAAGTGAAAACTTAATTACACTAACAAAAATAAAAAAATAGGGCTCGACCATTTTAGGTGCTCAAGCGAAGCCATTCCTTAATGAGAGGTCATTGGCCGAAGAGGAGACCGACAAGAGTCGATAAATAGCAACAATACCCAGGTTCTCAAGGTGTTTCTCCTTCTCTTCTATGATTTTTTTTCTTTGTTGTTGGTGGGTGACGTGTTGGTGTTTGTGATTTGGGTTAATTTTTTCAATTCAAAGGAGGCGTTTTTGGTGTTTAATTGGCCGAATGTTGTGGTGATATGGGTTTCTATTATTTTCTTGAAAGAAATGCATAGAATTTTTGTGTGATTTCTTTTGTGGAATAATAGATGGCAATGGTTGTGTTTATTATGTTTCTTTGTGGAGTAGGTGAATAGCATAGGTGATTAAAACCCTTTCCATGAAGTTACAATGGAATGTATTTTTGGATTTAATAGTTTAAATGTGGTAAACTGTATAAAAAACCCTTCAATGGTGAACTAGAAATTTGGGGTTTTCAATTTTTGTGTTTCAATTTTGGGTTTATAGAAATAGAAATTTAGGGTTTCAGTTAGCCCTATAGAAATGGAAATTTGTGGTTTGTATACATATACATACATACATGTACATGCACATAAAATAACCCATATGAAAACCTGAAATTAACCCATATGGCCACTATCTTGTGCCTATAAAAAACCCAGATACATAATCCTAAAATGAAAGAACATGCATACATACATACACATATATTTTAAGATCACGATTATTTATTTACTTCTGATAATCTTTAAGTAAATATATTGCATGATCCATTTTTTATTTGGGCAATTTTTTCATCAATCCTTTGCACCTCCATGAGCCTAAAGACAACTTCATCTCAATAGGCTTCTGATAAAAATTGTTATCAAGTAAACCTATTGCCTCCTTGGGGAATGAAAAAGTGAATTTGATTAAACATTGAGACATGAAACCTTGATTTCTTTAACTAGATTTATCTTCATCTTATTTGAGCATATATCTTGGTCTATTGATAGTAGAGTTATGATACCAAAGAGATTCACCACATGACATTCAATATTGATTGTTGCACTACCTTATGTCTTTCACTGTGGCATGCAAGACTAATATTTTTATAGTGTTTTCATGTAATTAATACTTCTGCCCTCAAGCATAAGATCATACTGAAACCTCACCATTCACATATGTTGCATCTCTACTCATGAATGATGGGTTACTTGGCCACTATGAATTTCTCACCATCAAACATGTAACTTTCATGAAACCCTATGGGTTTTCTCTTTTCTACCTTTCATCTGCCACTCTTGACAAAATGCTCATTACCTTCATTATCCCTTTTTACTAGAAGTGATGACTAATCTTAAGTTTGGGTCTATTACTATCATTCAATACTCTTTAGAAACCTTCATCCTTTACTTGCACCTCAAACCTTTGTTCTCTCCTTGATATCATTATGACTAAATTTCATTAATTAGAAATATACAAGTGAAACATATTGGGTTTTAAATGCATTATTTGCAACATTGTTCATTATCCTCTTGGGACTGTTACTTGGAGACCATATTATCACATTCAAATGATAATGACAAGACAAGAAGTGAACACACAGTTATGAATCCATGATAATGATGTCTTTGCCACACATTTAAGGCATAAGAAAGAATCACAATCCTACTGTACTTGCCCTCAATACTTGAGAACTCATGCATTATGGTCATTGATAATGGACTGTAACTATGTTTAGAGCAAGGAGCCTATCACTTTTAAACTTCATGTAGGTGACTATGAAAAGAATCCTAATGCTAGAGATTTTTTCCTGCTAACTCATGCTTTCAAAAAGCATGTCAATATGAGTTCAAGGCACTTTTGTTTGAGACAAGATCACTAAATGCTATCTGCTTTATATCTGTATAAAACTCATCCTTAATCATTACAAATTCTTCTAGATTAAAATCATTTTGTAATTCAAACCCCTCATTAAAACATTTCAATATGAGTTCAAGGCATTTTTGTTTTATATTTTCTCTAGAAAACTCATCCTTAGTCAAATTAAAAATTCTTCTATATTAAGATTATTTGCTAAGGTCAAGCAAAAAATTTCAAACCCCTCATTAAATGAATAAATCATATTCAAGATAATCACTAAATTTGCTAACATTTCAATATGAGTTGGCATTTCTGTTTTATATCTACTCCAGAAAACTCATCTTTAGTCATTACAAATTATTCTAGATTAGTTATTACAAATTCTTTATAGATTAACTTCATTTGCTAAAACTCATCTTTAATAGTCATTACAAATTCTTCTAGATTAGTTATTACAAATTCTTTATAGATTAAATTCATTTGCTAAAACTCATCTTTAATAGTCATTACAAATTCTTCTAGATTAGTTATTGCAAATTCTTCTAGATTAACATCATCTGCTAAGGTCATCTTTAGTCATTACAAATTCTTCCAGATTAGGATCAATCTGCTAAACCCTAAAATCTACCCCTTGTCCCATTCATCTAACCCTATTTGAATTTTAACCTTAGCCCTAAAATTAACTCTAACCTTTTTTCAATCTTACATGTGTGCATGTGTGTACATATGTACATATATGTATGTAAGTACATGTATACATACATATGTACAAGTGTATGTATGTATGCATGTGTATGTGTACATATGTATATGTATGTACATGTATGCATGTGTACATGTATATATACATATGTGTATGTATGTATGTATGCATGCATATGCACATATGTATGTATGCATATATGTGTACATGTGTGTATGTATATATACATACATATGTATGTATGTATGTATGTATGTATATGTATACATGTTCATGTGTATGTATGTACTTGAGTATGTATGTATAAATATATGTATGTATATGTACATGTACATATATATATATATATAAATATATCATTACAAATTCTTCTAGATTAACATCATCTGCTAAACCCTATTTAATCTACCTCTTGTCCCATTCATCTAACACTATTTGAATTTTAACCTTAACCCTCAAATTAACTCGAACCTATTTTCAATCTTACTCAACCTTGATTGACCTCTAACCATTGTTGAACCTTAATTAAACCCTAATTAACATGTAACCTTTACCTAGAACCTAATTATAAATAAATAAGGTCCTAATTTTAATCTTACATGTGTGTATGTGTGTACATATATACATACATATGTACAAGTTTATGTATGTATGCATGTATATGTGTGTATACATATGTATATGTATGTACATCTATTCATGTCTACATGTCTGTATACATATGTGTATGTATGTATGTATGTACATATATGTGTATGTGTGTATGTATGTATGGGTAAAAGCACAAAGTTGTGTCACACTTTATAAAGGAAACGACCAATGTTGATCCAACTTTTAAACTTGAATCACTAAAAAGTAGCATATATGTTTTGAATTTTTAAATGATGTAAACTAGTAAAATATGTATTTTTTAGTATATTTTATGTTTGTATTTTTTATAAGAAATTAAAAAATTATTTTAAACTAGTTTTTCATAAATTAACACTATAATTTAGTTGCTGATAAAATGCTGAAAAATGAAGTTGCATGGGACGTCAAACTTTTTATAGTAAATTTTATTTTTTTTCTTTCAAATTTTTTGTGTGTATTTATAACTTGAAACTTTAGTGCATGGATATATTTTTTTCCAATTTTGATAAATATATAGTTTTATATACATATTAAAATGTGCGTGAATAAAAAACAACTATTTCCATCGGACGTCAACATTCATATTAAATATTTATCTAAAATGGAAAAAAAATTATACCATCTTGAAATAGATTCTTTTATCTAGTGCATCATATTTTTTTCAATTTTTTTTAATAAGTTTTAGTATTTTTCCTTGGCATGGTAATCAACCTAATATTTTTTGCTGATAACCTACTTTTAGTATAAATAAAAATATAAATATAAATAATAATTAAACTATTAAAATAAATATATTTTTGAAAACTACACTTATGGATCTACAAAAGGGTATTTTTACATTTTAAAAAAAATGTTATTTACATGAGGAGGAGTTATTAAAACTTCAAGTTTTTCAAATAATTTTTTTTTTTGGTAAATTGGACTCAAAGTGGTGCTCCATATATTTTTAGCCAACAATTTTAGTTGAATAAATTGTGGAAGTATCTAACTTAGCTAGAATGAATCTTACTAAGTCATATGTTTGACCAAAATTGATTTTTAGTTAGAAATACTTAAATTCAGTTGTGTTGATATGTTGGCTGAAAGTGTGACACAACTTTGTGCTTTATGTATGTATGTATGTGTATGTATGTATGTATGTATACATGTAAATGTGTATGTATATGTACATGTACATATATATATATATATATATATATATATTTATATATACATACACATATACATATATACATATATACATATGTCATGTACATGTGTACATATGTACATATATACATACATGCATACACATATACACATATATGCATACATACACATATATACATATATACATGCATACACATATATGTATACATACATGTACGCATACACATATATACATACATAGGTACATGTACATGCACACATAAATATATATATGTATATCAAGTCTCTTTGAAGTTGTCAAATTTCTTTTGTTATCTAAGTTGTAGAAGGTGAACTATTGAACATAGATCTATAACTTGAACTATCTCATTAGATATAAAGTTAAAAATGTTATAGTTTTAAAACTTGAAAAATTTGTAATTTAAATATATATGTTTTAGTTTTGAAATTTGTTAAATTTGTTTAACATCATGTATATTTTTTATTAGTGATATGCAGGTCTCTAGATTTACATATACACATATATATCATGGCCAATGAGGGATCTCACCATTCCCCTCGTTTTGAGGAAAATGCTCAAGCTAGAACAAATTTATATCAGGAGAGTATTGCTAAATTAGAAAATTCTCTAAGATTTTCAGAGAAAACAATTCCCAACTCCCCTAATTTGGCTAATCGAGATAGATTAATCAAAATTAGAGACAAGATTTATCGAATGATCAAGACAATTCGATCATTCAATCCTTATGATGATATCAACATTGAGCAATTTTATTTGTTTCTTGCTAGGAGTGTTACTGGCACAACGAAATGGAGAGGTGTTGGTAAATTAGTTTCACAAGAAAATGTGTTTACCATGTTCCCTTAGTATAGAGGAAAAAATAGAATTAAAGGGTATGTGGTTACAAGGTGTGTAGATCCTCTTGTTGCACCATTCATATACCCTAGATGGTTGTCAGTGTATCATAGATGGCCTCACAATGATGAGCTTCCACAATATTTTGTCAAATAGTTATATGCAAAATTTCATTTACAGATAGATGTGGACTACACATCTTATCCTGAGCATGTTGGCCAAGGTAAAGGCTATTTTTTTGACAAACAATAGTTTAGACGTCCATATTTTCCACTGCTCGTGAACAAGAGGGCATTAGTTGGCCCAAAACTTTTGGTTTTACCAAAATGTTTGGAATTGGCAACAACAAGGGAGGCAACAACAACCTCCACTTGATCCTAAATTTTTTGTAGCATTGCCTCTATTATGACACAAGTCAATCAGATATTATATGATCGAGTTGGTAGATACTTATTATGCTTGTGGATTAGCATTCCTACCACTGAGGCTACATCTACATCTTATGATCCATTTATTCATGTCGATCTACCTACCCCTGTAGATGTCGAGCATATGAGCCACACAACTCTGCGTAATATGTGTAGAGTCTCAGTTTTGGATTTACTAGCAGAATATTAGGTCATCGATGAGGACCATGGGATCCCTCTTGACCATGCATAGGGATTTATTAGACAGTGATATCCTAGTACACATACGAGCCACGGGGTGGAAACTTTAGAGGATATTCCACAATGACCTACAGGATCCCATGCGCATCATGTTTCTATCAATCCTTTAGCTTGTCTAGGTCGTTAAGATGTTATAGATCACACTGAGGTTACTACGACACCTGATCTTCTCCATGTCACATATATTCGGCTTCTTTTTGGAACTAATATTGTACATTCTACAAATCCCCCTACACAATCTTTGCATTCTTGTGATCTTAGTGACATTGGTAGAGCCATCGATCAGGCATGATAGGTACTTCAATAATTTAGATATATATAATTGTGTTCTAAAAAAATACGTACATACATGTAATGTATTTTAAAGTCGAGTTGTTTAACTCTTGATTGAAATTATGTATTTGAATTTTTTTAGTAGTATGGTGATTTTTTAGAGTTTGGAAATTGGGCGCATGATGCTGATCCCGTGCTATATATAGCTGAGGTAAATTTAAATAATAAAAAATTAAATTACTTGATGTAAGTTTGAACACATTGAACCTGTTTATTGTAAGTTTTAGATAATTTTACATAAATGTACACATATACACATGTATTAAGAATTAAATTTAAACATGTGTGTACTTGAACTTTTGTAGGGCTTAGGATGAGGCTCAAGACATGGATTAGGAGAGATTGGATTAGGACATGGATACACACATCTTGGATCAGGAGAGGGATCACAACATGGACCATGGGAGAGATTGGGCCATGGATCGAGGGAGAGATTAGTCCATGGATTGAGGGAGAGATCGAGGGAGAGATTGAGGGAGAGATCAAGCCAGATATCTGATGATTTTATTCATACTAGATATCCCTCTCTTTGAGATGTTTTACAATATTATGGTCTGAGATCAAATTATTATGTTGGAGACACTTTTTATGATTTACATCACATTACATACATTTATGTTTTATGGTATACACTTGTTATTATTTACATCACATTGATACATTTATGTTCTATGGTTTGAATAGGTTTGTTATACACATTATTATGGTTTGAACACTTGTTACATCTATTTACATCATGCATTATTATGGTTTTATTTATTTAGCATGTGTGTACCTTTATTTAAATTTATTATGGTTTAAACACTTGTTTTATATCTATCTACATCATGAAATCAAAATGTTGGACTATCTAATGGTTCCTATTTGTAAATTTAAATAAAAGATGGATGTATAATTAATTTTAAATAGAAATGAATTTGTCTAAATAAATAGGTCAAGAAATAAAAATAATTTGAATGCAAATATGTAAGTTCTAGGACAATTGGACTAAGAGATTCAATGCTATTTAAGTGGAACATAAAAATACATTTGGAAATGGATGATAACTTGAATTCTTAGCTCTAAATCTTCATTTTTAACATGTTGGAAACATTTTTCACTTGATACTTTCAAGAAACTTAAGAATTTAATTTAGTTTAAATATATATATATATATATTTAAATATCTCTAGATTGGAATATATATATGGTGAACTACCAACAAGTTCATGTTGATGAAGTGCACGCTTCACACATGCTCCTGCTCCATCGTGCTCTCCTTTTCCATGTCCGCTCTCATAAAGAATCCAAAAAAAAATTGTTTTGCGTCTAGCATGTTGATGGCTTCACCAAACAAAATCTTTTGAAAACTTATTGTCCTGTGAAGTTACAAATAATTACACTCAAACCAAATTAGCTTCAAAAAAGTAATTATTTATAAGTAGTTGAACAATATAAGTCTCAAATTTAAAAGTAAATAGATATATATTTTTTTTAAAACAATGTACTTACCAGCACATCCATCAAACCATATCTAGTGTTGTTCTTGATTTATGTTACATAGTCTCAGGTCTTCAAAATACATTTTGAAATAATGAGCTACATAGTTTATATCATGATTCATATCATCACTTATATAAAAGTGAACATCTTTGATGATAATTCAATCACCTTTGCTACTTTGTATTCCATCGACCTCTAACTTGGCGTGCCTATAGAAAACTTGCACAAAGATTGTAACTTTCTTTGAATGATAATATTGACTTTGAATCTTAGTTTGAGGAATAAATGTATAGTTCTCAAAAAAATCTACAATAAAGAGAATACAACCTAGTGGAAAGCAATTCTTTGAATTGCGAAATTTCTTAGCTTGTCATCCTATACCATGACAATGGTGGATATGTGGATATATGATATTGTGAAATTTATTCATGAATTCATTGTAAGGCAATCCACTCTCTTTGAGAACAATTTTTTTGGCATCAACTCTTGACTTCATTAAGTATGTCTCATATTCAAATCTCTTCCAAATAACTTGCATTTCAATATTGTCAACAATTAAAAGATTCTTCAAGTCTCCACAATCATTACATACATTTTTTATACACTGAATATTGAATTCATTTGAATCTTCTGATTTTTTGCATACAAGAGACTTCACAAATTGTGTTGTGCTTCTAGTGATGGCTAAATTTTGATCAATTACTGCCATAGCTTTTTTATATGATTGTTAGTGTAGATCAAATTCAACATGACTTTGACAACAACAAGTTCCATGTACTTTATTTATATGTACAAATGATGGTCGTAGTGTCTCAAACATCCTTTGACAAATCTTGCTTGAATGCTTCAAAAAATTTCACTTTGTGTTGTATCTATAAAATGTTTTGGATGTGAAATTTTTGTACCATCTTCACCTATTATTTTTATAGTATCCCTTCTATTGGAAGAAACGCAAGAGTGGTTGGTCCAATATTCAACCACCTATTTCTTTACATCTTTTGAAATTTTATCTTTTCGAGGAACCCTACAAATATTTACCCAATTTTTCTCAAATTTTCCATCTAATTCATTTATCTTGTCAATATACCTTTGAATAGTTCTCCTAGAAACATCTAGTAATTTAGAAATTTCTTGAACTTGTCTTCTATGTGATAATTTCTTACTAGAAATTACAGGCATCAATGATCTACGTGTAGCACTTAGATCACTAGATCGACTCTTGTTTTCAATACATTCCAATGCTTCTTGCAAGTTTTCAATAATTGTTTGTTTTAAATCTGATGAATTTTTCCTATTATCAATCCCTAACAACTCCAAAACAGGGGTCATTTATTTTCATCTAAATAACTTTGCAACTAACTGTGCTCTTCTAATTAGAGGTTTTTCTTCAAAAAATTCATCCCATATTCTTTTTGAGTGTAATTTTAATGTGCTTTCAGATAAAATATCTTGAACTAAAATATTATTGAAAAGAGAATCCTCATCCATCTCCATCATATTTTCCATACCATAGAAATTTTTTCTATTACTAGGTTATGTTTGTTCTTGTACCTGTACATCACCTTGGTTATCAATATTTCCCATGGGTTATTCTTTAGTAGATCTTCCTTCACCTGCTCTTCTCTTCCTATGTCTTGTTCGTTATCGATCATACTTCTTCGATCTAGTCCTTTTATTCGCCATCACAAATTGTACTCAAATTTGAATTCACCTGCATACAAATTTGTACATGCATGAGCTTTCGATGAAACATGTACAATTAATATTACATAAATATCTAACACTAAATTATAAATTGTTTATTTGTTTTAAAGCAATTTTTTTTTAAAAAGCATTCAAATTACAAACATATTACATGAGAAAATTTGGTATCATGAGCTCATATTTGGAATATATATCACTTGAAAAATGGTTCATCAATTAAAATTTCTTTAAATACATAAATTACAAACAAATCATGTAGTTGTTGAAAGAAAACAAAATTGATTATGCCTAAAGAAATGAAAAGCTCGATTTTTGTTTCTAAAGAAATAGTTTTTAGACTCCCTCCAAACTATGCCACATGCTAAAAACAAGAGATTAATAACTCAAAAGAAAAGTTTAATGACAACAACAAATTGAAATAGCGATAACTTTCTCAAAACTTAATGAAATTTTAAATCGTTTGAATCCATGAAAAATTAAAACTCAACCCTTCAAAACCCACAAAGTATTTTTTCAAGATTCTACACGAAAAAATTGTTAGAAGCAAAAGAAAACGCAGGTTTTAAGAGTTAAACTTAAAAAACAACAAATACTAAAACAACCATAACTTTCTCAAATCTTAACGAAATTCTAAACCGTTTAAAGTTTCAAAAAGCTAAGAGCGAGGCCTACAAAACTTAGATAATCATTTTTAAAGATTTTATGTGCCATTTTTTCTATGCTCAAAAGAAAATGACGGGATTTCGTATGAATTCTTGACTGCAACCTGTAAAATAGCAAAAATAAACAAGATAACAAACAGATTTTTCTACAAAATTGTAAGATTCGCTTCGGTTTCACCAATGTAAGATGGGGTAAATCAAATAGCATAGACTAAGTGACAACCAACACAAATCTAAGCTATTAACCTCATCCAAACAAGAGAAAACAAACAATACATGAGTAAAATGAAAGCATCAAACTAAAATACTCCACATGCTTGAAGTTGATTCACTTCTCTTGCTCTCCTATTTCTCCTTTTGCAATATTTGCCCTCAGATTTTTAGTCTAACTTGTGCAAATACCTGCAAATTATAAGTAGAAAGTTGGAGACAAAATGGTTGTTTTATCAAAAATTGAAGAGAAAGGTTGCTTTTATAGACAACCATTCAAATGGACGAACGAGATTGATCTTCTAGAAATATTCTAAGATCATCGAATGAAGATTCATGAGAGGGAGGTTACGAAATGGATGGCCAAGATCAAGTTTCTAGAAAGATGCTAAGATCTACAGTTGAAAATTGATGCAACCAGAATATGCCATGCATGGAAAAGATATGACGCCCGACGACTATGACAAACATGCAGGACATGCAGGC
>CM021101.1:873159138-873178363 GCA_007115665.2 Sequoiadendron giganteum
ACTACCTGGCACCAAGAATTATGAACCTTCCTTGATCAAACTAGATTGGTGGAAAGAAGATGAATACTGTGAATACCAGAGTAGCAAAGGACACAAAACAACAAGATGTTGGACACTAAAGAAAATTATTCAAGACCTCATTGAAGATGGAACTATATCAGTAGGAGATTCACAAGGAAAAACCAATGCTGATTATACCATATTCAAAACTCCCTTGCAAGACCATGATAAAGGGAAAGGCTCTAGTTCAGGGAATAACAATAGTTCCAACTATTTCGTAGTCAAACATGACTATAGCACTATCATTCTTAACATAACACCCTTTGATGATCACATTGGTACCATCACCATAAACAAGCCAAACTCAAACTGTGTTGTTGCTACTCATAGAACCAAGATAAATATTCCAGGACCTCCACCCAATCCTCAGCCCAAGAACCAATATAATCTCCTGGAGCAGTTGGGAAAAACTCCTGCACAAATCTCTATCTTGGAGCTCCTTTGCACATCCCCACAACATAGAGCTATACTTGAAAAAGAATTGCAAGAATTTTTTGTCCCCACCAACCTAGATGTCAATGCATTTTAGGCCATGGTTGGTTACCTAGTTGTAGACACCTAAATTTGGACACTTCATCTTAAGTAATATCGCTATTATTTAATTAATACCCTTAATTCTTCTAAATCCCTAAGGTATTCAATTAATATTTAAATACCTTACCCTTTATTCTCCTTTTCACCAAATGAATTAAATAAATATGAAATTTATTTAATTCCTCACATGTCACATCCTTTTCCTTAATCTTAATCCATCCTCTAATCTCATCATTAGAGATGTGAACATGTCTAATCCTTGATGAAGACATGTCACATCCTCCAACTTTTGCAAGTTGGATTATAATTCTCCTTAACCATTAATTATCTTCTAATTACTAATCAGTTAATCCTAATCAGTACCTTGGTCAACTCTCCCCATCCCTCAAGGAATTTTTAATTCATTTTTATTCATCCAAGGCTCCTCTCTTCCCCATGTGAATTTTTAATTCACTTTTATTACTCCAAGGAATATTCTCTTCCCCATGCAAAATTCTAGAACCTTTGACTTGTCACATCACTCACATGTGTCAAGTTCCCACCTTTTTGGGAACCTTGTCTTATCCACTAGATTCTTCCAATCATGTGAATTTTTAATTCACTTTTATTCACCCAAGATTCTCCTCTTCCTATGTGATCATTGAGAGGTCACATCATCCCTTTCCCAAGGTACTTGTCCTTCATCCACATCATGTACCTTCCTTCCACCTCACTTCCACATCATCTCATCCTAGGCCATCTCACATTCCACATGTCAATATGTGAGTGCTTGTGAGTCCTCAACTCACCATAGCCCTCCATCTTGGCCTTGTTGATTTAATCTCAACTGTTGAATTCTCTAGAGAATTCAAATTGTTCTATAAATACCCCCCTCTCTTCTCTCATTTTACAACACTTAGTCATTTGCACCCTTATGCTACCAAATTTTTCACTCAATTTGCAAGCATCATATTAGCCATTTAGCCAAACCATTTAGCCATTAGCACTTGAATCCACCATTATCACATATTCAATAATCTTGCATCCCATATTGCATCTTCAATATAATTTTCCATCCAAGGAGCATACAAAACATACCATATCAAGGGATAACCAAGGGATTTCTACAACAAAGGAGGTATAATCACTTTTTTTGTTGTTTCATCTTATTTCTTTGCATTTTCATTCCTTAGGCTAATCTTGATGTGTACCTTTTGTGTTCTTCCTTTAGTGAATTAATAGTTATTTAGCATCTTTAGAATAGGATAAACATTTAGGGATCACACTAGTTATGCCACATCATGTCACCTTCTCTGAGCAAGACTTTTCCGCACCAAAATCGAATCATAATGACCCCTTACATCTCGAAGTTTGCATCGATAAATGCAAGATTAGATGAGTGCTAGTAGACGATGGAGCGAGTCTGAATATTTTCTCACTAAAATTGGTTAAAGCATCAGGATACTCTGAGAATTGTATAGACCAAACAAAGAAAATCACTATCAAAGCTTATGATGATGTTGAATGTTCATTTGAAGGTGTCATTTAACTCCCTATAAAAGTTGGCCCCACAATACAACATATAGTATTTTATGTCTTGGATCTATATCTACATTATAACCTTCTCCTCGGCTGTCCTTGGATTCATGCTATGAGAGCTATTCCATCCACCTACCATCAATGCCTCAAATTTCCACACAATGGCACTGAAATCACTATACCAGGTGACCTCGACCCTTTTCAGTATTGTTCAAACTTAAGAGGAACTGTTGAATGTCAAGTGCCCATCAATCAAGAAGCCTCACCTTCCACTTCATCCCACTACATTGACCCATCTACAATGGTCAAATCATCCAGTCCATTTACTACACCCTTTGTACCTAAGATCCAAATCTAAGACAAAGGATGTGGAGAATATAACATGAAGAGCCTCTTTTTGATTGGAAAATTGCCTAAATCACCAAAGTCTTATGGAAAACCGCATCCCATGTAGCCTAAGATCATCTTTCATAATCCCCTACCACCTTCACCAAATGGGGGAACTTGCCAAGGAATATCTAGATGATCACATTCGCACATGGCTGTACAGAGAAGAAGAAGACACTAAATCTAAGAGGTTGCCAGTTGAACAGTATCCAAAAGGGTTCCCAATAATGAAATGACAAGGATATGATGAACACAGTGGTCTTGGCCTAAATAAACAAGGAATGATAGAACCCTTGCAACCTCCTAAGTTGATTAAACATCAAGGGTTAGGGTTCATACCTGTAAAAGTGACTATCCAAGGTATCAGATTGCCTTTGAGTGAGGTTGCTAATGCTTCATATGGGATTGAGACATATGAGGACCCTTGGGATTTTGATGCTGATTCTAATGAATATGAATGGGATTCGCTATCCTCCACTACCTTTATGGACTGAGATAAAATATTCAAAATACTTGATGAGCCTCCTCTTGAAACACAGTTCATTCAAATGCTTACAATTGGTTCCCCGCTAAGTCTACCAATCCCTCATCCCAAAGCCCCCTTAAATAAAGAAGAATGGATTAAACACTTTTGGGAAACCATTGACACTGCCTCCTGGGAACCTAATGAATCTACTTCCATCTTTACCCTCTGCCTGCACCATGAATCTTGATAAAAATGATGATGGCTTACCCCTTGTCTACCCACAACTCATAGATTTGGATCAATAAGACCCACCAAGTTTGGACACTTTCAAGAATGACGAAGCAATCACTGAGTTTACGAGACTTCATGAAGGAATACCTAGTGGGGATCATAAGGTTGGCTTTGCCATAGAAATTGATTATGCAACATACTTTTTTGAGGCTTTCCTATCCTCTAGTTACAAAAGTGAAAATGATAAAATAAAAAATAGGAATAATATGTCTTCAAGTGAAAACCGAAAGGTGCTTGCTAACCGTGAAAAGGTAAAAATAAAGAACGTATCCAAAGGTGAAAACTTCCTTGAGGCACTTGAGGATGGAGGATTGGACTATCTCCCAATAGATCAAGAGAGATTTCCATTGTTGATAGAAGAAATAGAAGAGGTGAATATTGGAACACAAGATAATTCTAGAATGATACAGTTAGCAACATTTTTGATCGCCAAGGAAACGCTCGAGTTCACAACATTCTTTGCAGAAAGACTAGTCAATTTTGCCTAGTCATATGCAGATATGCTTGGATTGGATCCCAAATTGGTTTTAGATCACTTACCACTTCTACCTAATGCCAAGCCATACAAACAAAAGCTAAGAAAAATGCATCCACAAATCGCACTCCTTGTCAAGGCAGAATTGAAGAAACTTCTAGATGTGGGATTCATTCATTCTATTGATTATGCAGACTAGATATCAAACCTTTTTCCTATCACAAAACCAAATGGTCAAATTAGAATCTGCACATATTTTAGAGATCTCAACAAAGCTTGTCCCAAGGATGATTTTCCCCTACCAAACATCGACATCATTGTAGACCTCACAGCTAGATACAAAATGCTATCAATCATGGATGGATTCTCAAGTTATAATCAGATAAGGATTATTTAATGTTGTTTGGACGAAAAAATGCCAGAGCTACATATGAGAGAGAAATGACCAAAATATTTCATGACTATATGCATGTGATGATGGAAGATTATGTTGATGACCTTTTGTCTATTAAATCCCTAGAACGAAGTGGAAATTTAGCAGTATTGGACATGTTTGTGTGAATATGTGGATCAACTAATAATAAAAACAAACACACCAATGAAACATTAGATCAAAGGAAAATAATTAAAAGTAAAAAAAATCTAACAACAACTCCTTCAAATGCATTCCATTGTCCTCTATATCCAAGGATTTGTTGTAAGTTGCTGGCTCTCAGTTGGTGTATGCAAAAGTTTTGGTAGAATGACAACTTAGAGAATGATTTTATGCAACATGAATGTCCATTTCTAAATGATTGAAGCTATGAAGTTGAAAACTAAAATGTTATGAAACTTGAGATGCTTATGCTAAAATGCTGATTTGAATGCAACTATAGTAACTGTGCTAAATTCATAAAATCTAGGATGAAATCTACTCACTAAAGGGCTGTATTTATGGATTTTTGGAGGCAAGAATCTAGTTGGCAAAGATCAATGGTCAAATTCAAACCTGTCAAGATGAACGGTGAGAGATTCTGGAGGTTGAGAGAAAGGTGGAAGGTTGAGAGAATAATGGAAGAATGTTTTCAACCCACAAAATCATCCTCATTCAAAAATGGAGACAAATTGCCATTTGTCATTTCATTTATGAAAATTGGTTGAAAGTTGAGGATAATTCCTAATTAAATAAATAAATCTATTTAATTACATGTGACTTGGATTTTAGAAGCTTCCATAATTAAATAATTAATATTTAATTATGTGAGAGGTGAAAAAGATGTGTAATTAAATATTTACAGTATTTAATTATGTGAAAGGTGAGGAAATAAGTATTAAATTAAATATTTACAATATTCAATTTAAATATGGAGTGAAGGGTGAGTTAGCAGAATATTCTATTATATTAATTATTTAGAATCATGATAATTAATATAAATAAATAATGAAATTTATTTAACTTAATTAAGAAGAAGATAGCAATAATTAAATAAACTTATTTATTTAATTAAACTAGAAGAATTAGAAAAATGAACAATATAAATAAATAATTAAATTTATTTATATGTAGATGACTTTTCAGAATTTTAATTAAATAATTTATATTTAATTAATTTAACAGGTTTGATTAACTGTGACCATTTTTAGATGTATACATTTTGCCCCTCTTTGAAGTGATGTGTTTTACACATTGCTTCAAAGAAAAATTCAAATAATTCAGATTCCAAAAATTTGCCCCTAACTTTGAAAATTGACTGATGATGCTATATGCCCCCTCGGGAGATAAATCGCATGATTTGAATGATACTAATGATGATTGAAAGAATTGAAATGATTTTGAAGAGAATTCATCAATTTATCTCTCAAAATAACGGGTTGCACAGTAAAAATAAAAATAACCTCCCTTTTTTACCCCCTTAAAAGGTGGAAAAGGTAAAAAGTCATTGTCATTTGAATAGTAGCCTTTTGTGATTTTCAGAGCTTTGAGAGAGAATTTCAAGATGCCGATCCACTGAGTGCCACCGATTCGAGTGAGTCTTCCATCATGAGAGACCAGCAGCGTATGGACCTCCGGTAAGATTGCATGATCCTCTGTGAATTTTTAGTTATTTTTTTTACGAATTTTTCATTTTTCTAAATTTTCAAATTTATGTTTTAGCACCTAGGATTTTGATTTAGCGTATGCAACCTGTAGATTAGCGTACATAATAGCTAGAATAGAACATGGAAATTGGCGCATTGATAGAACAGTCTAGCGCATAGATGAAAAGTTTAGTACATAGGATAAAATAGCGCATAGGATAGATAAAATAGCGCATAGAGGAAGACCACATGCATATGATGCTCGATTAGTGCATAGGCTAGAATAGTGCATACAATAGATAGATTTGTGCATACCCCTGATAGAATAGCGCATACATGATTTAGCGCATACAATATCTATTTTAGTGCATCCATGGATAAAGTAGCACATTGACTATTTTAGTGCATTGATAGACTGTTTTAGTGCATCCATGAATTTTTGCTGATTTTGTAATTTGAGATTGATTTGATGCTTGCTTGATGATTGTTGTTGTTTTAGGCAATTGATGTGATGATTTTGAATAACACCAAGGATAGATTAACTTGATTTTGGTAATGATTTGATAAATTTGTCTTCATGCTTGAAAAACAAATAGTAAAATGATTCTGATAAATTTTCTTTCATGATTGAAAAACAAATAGTAATGATGTTGATGTTGAGCTGATTGGCTGTCAAATTTGTTTCCATGCTTGATGAAAAACAAATAGTAGGGTTTGATAAGTTTTCCTTCCTGCTTGAAGAACAAATCGTAATGATATGTTGCTGATGTTGATACGATTCACTTGGTTGATTAACATGATTTACTTGATGGTTTCGATATTCCTTGTTGATGATTTGATCCTGATGTATTGATGTTATAGGAGAATTTTAATATCCTCCAAATCAGAGAGAGATTTACTTGCACATGGGAGATGATTCCTAGATTATCCCAGTTAGAGATAGGGGTCATTGTTAGATGTGGGTTGGGTTCCCTTCTCAGGATTCCTCAATATAGGGTCAATAGGGCACTATTGACTGCATTAGCTGAGAGATGGCATAGTGAGCATAATACTTTTCACTTGTCGACTGGAGAGATCACTGTTACACCCGAGGATGTGTATAGGACTTTAGGCATCCCTATAGTTGGTGCACTTGTGATTTATGATCACAATGAGATTGGAGGTATAGATGCTTTACGATGAGTCTTCCAAGATCCTCATGTTGGTGGATATGAGATTGCATGGCGAGATATGGTAGAGGGTTATGCCCCAATTTCATCAGTTTTGGCAGGTTTCATTGGTGGCTTCCTTTGTCCTGATCGTAGGTCAAAGGGACTATCAGTAGGCTGGGGTCGGATTTTGGAGGACATGATCCTTCATCAGACTAGATATGCATGGGGATCCTACATGCTTTCCCATCTATACCACGATCTTCATTAGGTGGTATATACAGATGGGAAGAGTATATCTTCTGGGGTTACACTGCTTCAGATTTGGGCATGGGAGCACATCGCCATCACCCACCCTATTGTATAGAGAGATCGACCGCTTAGCCACCCATATGTATATGCATATAGGTCCCCTTGTTCAGCCTATGCTGGGCAAGTTAGAGTACTAGCAGTGTATGCTAGATGATATGGATACAATCATCTGGAGACCATATCTTGAGTGTGATGCATGGGACGATGATGGCATAGAGCTGACCTATTGTGGTATATCAAGATACTTGATTGGCCACACCCCCTTCATTATTGAGCATTTTTTGGTTATGCAGGTACTTAGGTAGTATGGGCGAGTTCAGATGATGTTGTAGGGTGTGGCTCATTATTCTAGATGCCGGGAGGATGTAGCAGAGTGGGTCCCTTCATTAATCTTGAGGCAGCGAGAGGAGAGTACACCAATCTTCAGCCAGAGTTTTGGGCCATCCATCCAGAGGTCATAGATGCACACATGAAAGATGATTATGCTACATATTCTACACACATCCATTTCCTAGATTGACCAATCCAGATGAGCCTGCCCCACTATTAGGTGGACTAGTTTTACAATGGGCATGACAGCAGCCATAGGCACAGGCACAGGGATAGGGACATGTAGAGCAGCCGCATGGAGTAGAGGAGGATATAGGTGGGGTGACCATAGATGTCAAAAAGGATGAGGATGAGGACAACTTTGATGATGATGATGATGATGGAGATGATAGAGGTGGTGGGGGTGGCAGACAAAGATATTTCTTTGATGTACCCTTTAGGATGAGGCCTCATACAACTAGAGTGGTGGAGCAGCCCAATACTTCAGCTCCATGTATTACCATCATAGGGACAAATTGACATTCTACAGGCAGAGGTTCAGACTCTTCAGAGTTTTCTAGCACAAACACATGCTACTATTAGCCAACTACAGGTGTAGATTGCACAACGACCACCTCCTGACCCATAGATAGCCCAACTTACTGTAGAGCGGGACATCTTCAGAGAGCGGTGCATTCAGGCACAAGGAGTAGCAGAGAGACTACTAAGGTCAATTAAGAGCACCTCCATTGGAGTGGTTGTGGCAAAGGGACTGGAGACTGCTCGCCAGGTGGAGTATTACAGGATGAGATATTTCAAGGCGGTATCCCCTGAGCAGAGGATAGCCTACACGCAGTCAGGAACCCGATCACGTACCCACTCACACAGTCACACCAGGAGTGCTACTAGAAGTGTGGGACAACCTGTCAGATGAGAGATAGGTGCTTCTGGCAGTAGAGATCCAGCGAGACCCACCACCTTCGGAGGCAGCAATAGTCATGCTCCACATCTAGATGCCCCTTAGTGACGATTATGGATACACCCTTTCATTGTATTTTGTATATCTTGTTTAGAAATTTGATATCCTTGTACCCATGGACATTTATGTTGATGAGATTATGATATGCAGCGATGATTTGATATGCATATGTCTTTGATTATGCTATGATGAATGGTTATGTACACATTTTTGTTTCTATATGCTATGTGGTCTATGATTATGCATGCAGTTTTTATGATGATATATGCATATTGATATGAACTATAGTGATGATGCTTTTGTTTTACTACAATGTATGCTTATATGATGATGATGCAATTTTTATGATGTAAATTGTGATTTGATGAACATGCTTTATGATTGGATGATCCTACAAAATTAAATGATTTCTATGAATTTAACATTATGACATAATATAAATGATTTTCCTACATGATGTATGGAGTGTGTATACAATAAATGCAATGGATACATCTTTCTTTTTGTCAGTGTATGATTATGCAAATGGTGATTATGAAAATGATAATGAAAATGAGGTGAAAAATTCAAAATAAATGATAAGATGAATGATTAATGATATGAAATAATAAATAATATGCAAATGATATGATGTAATAATGATTATGATAATAAAAATGAATGGTACCTAATAATGATAATGATGATAATTATAATGAAAATGCACAAATGTAATTGAAATGATCATGATAACCTAAATGATGATAAAAAATGAGATTTAAAATGATGAAATATGAAAATGATAATGAAATGAGATGTAATAAATGTCCAAGTGTACTCAATCAATGTCTTAAAAGAGATATGTAGCATTTAAAACCTCCAAAAATCTATCATACAACCCTAAATGCAAATCTAAATGAATCATGCAAACCTAAAATGCCAAAGTGAACCATTTCACTGTTTGTCATTCCATGAGCCAATTTTGCACTTAATTTTCATCATTGAGCCTTTTGATATGTTCAAAGTTAGTACAAGCATCAAAGGGGATATTAGCACCAATGATGACCTGAGTACTGATTCCATGATGTTTGATGTAGCAAGTTAATACAAGCATTGAGGTATAATTGAACCAAGATGACCTAAGTTGCTTGCATAAATAGACAAAACTTTATCATTTTCCTATGCAAATCCTGAAATGTCATCAATGATACGTTGTAGAGCATGTCCCATGACAAATTTTCACAATACTAGTGATTAGCTTACATATAACAATCAAAGAAAAATAATACTCCTTCCTTGTGATCCTAGTTCAGTACATCATTGAGCCACTCCAAAGATATGATGTCATCAAATGTTAAAACAACAATTCAACTTATGCTTTAAGTTTGTCATTCATTTTATTCAAATTAAGATCATCCAATTTGTTCAATTTCCTGTCAAACAGCCGTTTAAACCCGGTTTGAGTGGATAATTTGTTGTTTTGATATTCTGATACTTGACACATGTTTCCGCTTGTCTGCCAAAAGGATCCAAAAAGAAAACTGCCCCCAATGACCTTGCACTCTGACTCTCGATTAGACACAAACTACTACTAAGGATAACACTAATCATCAAGCAATGACGAAATCCTTGTCATTTCAAGGAAATGTTTGGACACATGATGCAGATGTGATGGCTAGGCCTGTATGTGATGCTGATGAAAGATGGATATGAATAAGGAAGAATGCATCCTAACAGATGAGAGAGCCAATGATGCAGAGTTAGGAGGATTCAACAACATATCTCACAATCCTTCAAAATTAATCCAAATCAATCTTTGTATAACACATTCTATTATTCATTCTATGTCACATTGGAAACATAACCATGGTAGCCCAAAAGAAGTTATTTCATTTTTCCCAAAACTGCAAACCCTAGACAGGGTTCAAACCTGCCCTCACTAAAATGATCATAACTTATTCAAATCTTAATTAAATTTGATGAGACTTGAAGCAAATGAAATTAGATTCATATAGGAACAACATAAACTTGGTTTCAGACCCAAAATATATACTTTAAAATCCGTACCATCACATTCTTTCAGACTGTAAATTCTGCACAATATTGTTAAAATAGGCAGTCTCACCAAAATAATCATATCTCCCACAAAACTCAATAAAATTGAATGAGACAAAAAGAATTGGAAACTAGAAACAGAGATATTTCCATCCATATATGATACTCCATTATTTGAGTGCATACCAGGCCGTACAAACCACAACTTCAACCTGGAAACAATGTAGAAATCATAAAATGCACACCAAACTTGAGGTTGCCATTCATCAAACTTCACAAATAATGTCTCCAACCTCTCCAATTCGAGTTTTGGAGGGTGTACTTATACATTTACAACCAAAACCAACTATTTTCAACCACCTTTTAGTTAGTTTGTTGACAAAACACCTTAATGACACTTTTGACAAGTTGCTTGACAACTTTCTTGAGCAACTTTTACAATTTTTACAATATGGAACAACTTTAAACATTATTTGACAAATGACTTCAAATATTACTTCCTAAGACTCAAACACCTATAAAATGGTTTTATAAACCTTATTATAAGACCCAATACATAAAATAGAGCAACTATTTACAAATGGCCTCATGGAGTCAAGAAATCAAACAAGTGCTCTTGCACCAGCCAACCAAATCACAAATATGCTTTTTTGCCAAGTTTTCACTATTTTTATTACTTTTTCACGATTTTCTGATTTTTGATTTTTTGTTTGTTGTTACTAAGATGCTTGTTTGCTAGGTTTTCATCAAGGTTAATTTTTTTATTTTTTGATTTTTTTTTTTTCTGTATGTCAAAAGGATGCCTGTTTACTAGGTTTTCACCTTGATGACAATTTTCTTCAGACATTTTTTATTTTAATAAAAAAATTCATGACTTTTATGCTTTTTTTGGTATTTTCTAGGACTTTTTTATATTGTTTTGATATTTTCAAACATAAAACTTCTTTAGGGTGGATGTTGTTATTCGGATCTTCAAGGATTCCCCTTGTTGAAAATTATTGTCTACGATCCATATGTTGCATTGATAATGAATGGGTTAACCAATTAGGCTCAAACTTTCCTTTCTTTTCCGATCTCTATTGTAGGGTTTTCTTTGAGAACTAAATCACCCACTTGAAAAGCTCATGGTTTGACTCTGTGATTATAACTATGGGACATAACCTATTGATACCCCTTTAAATGATTAGCTGCACTTTGTTTCCATTCATCAAGCAGTTCCAGATCTTGCAATCTTGATACTCTGTAATCCTCATCATTTATGATCCCCTTCAGTGATACTCGAAGTGAGGGAATCTCAACTTCTAATGGAAAAATAGCTTCTGCTCCATAAACCAAAGCATATGGGGTAGCACCTATTGGCGTGCGAATACTGGTTTTGTATGCCCACAATGATGGATTTAATTGGACATGCCAATCATGACCGACATCATTTACTATTTTCTTCAAAATCTTCAGAATTGTTTTGTTTGAAGCCTCTCCTTGGCCATTTCCTTGTGGATAATAAGGTGTAGAGAACTTGTGTTGGATGTGAAATCTTTCACAAATTTCATCAACATCTTGATTTTTAAAAGGTCTTCCATTATCTGTAATAATGGAGTTGGGAATGCCATACCAACATATGATATAGTTCAAAATGAATGATGAAATTTGTTTGCCGATAACAGTTGTTAAGGGAACATCTTCAATCCACTTAGCAAAGTACTCAGTGGCTGTGATAATGAACTTGTGTCCATTTGATGATGACAGATGTATCTTGCCAACTAGATCCAATCCCCACTGAGCGAAAGGCTATGTTGTTGTAAAGGGTTGTAATTCTTAAGCAGGAGCGTGAATGAGATTCCCATGAATCTGAAATTTTGAACATTTTTTCACAAAGATGAATGATTCTTTCTCCATGGTCAGCCAATAGTAACCCATTCTAACAAGTTTCTTTGCCAAGGTTAGTCCACTTGAATGAGTCCCACAAATACCACCATGTACCTCTTGTAAGGCCTTTTTCGATTCATCACGTTTGAGACATCGAAGGAGGGTACCATCAAGACCATGTCGATACAAGATGTCAGCAATTAAGGTGTAATGAGATGACTGACGTGTGAAATTCCTTTTCTGATTTCTAGACAAATCTAGGGGCAAAGTGGTATCTTTTAGACAAGGATAGATTTGGCCATACAAGGGAGAATCAGAACTAGTTAGGTGAAAAATGGTTTGGGTTTCCAGATTATCATAGGTAGGAGAAAACAATTGTTCTACCAGGAAATTGTATCGTGCTTGGTTTTCTGATAACTGGAGCAGTGATGCAATTGTAGCCATGGCGTCCACAACTTTATTATCAATACATGGAATTTGTGTGAACCTAATATCAATGAAGTATTTCTTGAAATCATCCACCATATTTTTGTAAGGAATTAAATTGTCATCCTTAGTTTGATATTCATCATTGATTTGATTTACGACAAGTTGTGAATCACCAAAAACTTGTAGTTATGTGATTCTCCAGTCTAATGCAATTCTCATTCCAATTAACAATGCCTCATACTCAGCTATGTTATTTGTGCAAGGAAACATTAGCCGATAAGATTTTGGAATTGTATGTCCTTGAGGCATGTTGAAAATAATTCCTACCCCTGAACCATGTTGAGTGTAGGAGCCATCAAAATAAAGTGCCCATGACTACTTAATGGCCGCTGTGAATACATCAACGTTAGGAAAATCAATGTGTATTGGATGTTCCGCTTGTATTGGTGCCTCTGCCAATTGATCTGCTATTACCTATCCTTTGATAGCCTTCTAATCCATATAATGAATGTCAAACTCACTTAGGATCATGACCCATTTAGCCAATCTACTAGTTAAGGTTTCCTTACTTAGAAGATATTTTAAAGGATCAATCTTAGCCACAAGTTTTATTGTATGAGCTAGCATATAGTGTCATAATTTTTGAGAAGTAAACACTACTGCCAAGCAAGATTTTTCAATGAAGGTGTAATTTAGTTCATGACTTGTCAATGTTCTACTAATGTAATATATTTCTCGCTCCTTTCCTATTTTGTCTTCCTGTGCCAATAATGCTCCCAAGGACACTTCCGTGGCAGAAATATACAATATGAGTGGTTGACCTTGCACTGGTGGAATCAACATTGGTGGACTCATTAGATAATGCTTTATTTGATCAAATGTTGCTTCACATCTATCTTCCCATTTAAATATAACATTCGTATGTAAGAGATGAGTGAATGGTAGACTCTTATCTGCTAGTTGCGCATTGAATCTCCTGATGGATTGTAACCATCCTTGCAATGAGCATAGTTGACTAATGTTCCTTGGTGGTGGCATATCGAGGATTGCTTGTACCTTTGTTGGATCCACTTAAATTCCCTTTTCTGACACAATATAACCTAGAAGCTTTCCATATTTTACCCCAAAGACACATTTCTTGGGATTAAGTCTAACTTTGAATTTTTCCATTTTGTCAAATTTTTTAGATAAGATATCTAAATGTTCTTCTCTTGTGTTTGATTTGGCTAAAATATCATCGACATAATCCTCCATGAATGTGTGCACCATATCATGAAAAATGGTAGTCATTGCCAGTTGATATGTAGCTCCTGCATTCTTGAGTCCAAATGACATTACATTCTAACAATATGTACCCCAAGGACATGTGAACTCTTTTTTATCCTAATCTTCAGGCGCAATCTTTATCTGGTTGTATCCCAAAAATCCATCCATTAGTGAGTACATAGCATGTCCAGTAGTCAAATCTATAATCATATCTATGTTTGGCAGAGGGAAATCATCTTTAGGGCATGCCTTATTTAAATCCTTGAAATCTGTACTAATTCTGATTCATCCATCTAGCTTTGATACAGGCATGATATTGGAGATCCATTCTGCATAGTCTATAGACCGAATGAATCCGACATCTAACAACTTCTTTAACTCCTCCTTGACTAATAATGCAAAATGTGGATGAATTTTTTTGAGTTTCTGCTTCATAGGTTTTTCCCCCGACATGATGGATAAATGATGCATGACGATATCTAGATCTAATCCTAGCATATCTGTGTATGACCATGCAAAATTGATTTGATTATTCTTGAGAAATTCTGTAAATCTTGGGATTTCCTTTTCTATTAGTGATGCAGCAAGTTGCAAGACTTTGGGCTATTCCACAATACCTAAATTGATCGTCGCTGTTAGTTCTATTAAAATAGAAGACCTTTCCTGATAGTGCTCAGGGAGAGTGTCAAGTTTCCCATCTTCCAGTGCCTTTGAAAGGTTTTCACCATCAAATATGCTTTTTATTTTTCCCTTTTCATGATCTAATACTGCCTTTGTTAGGTTTTCACCATTAGATCTTTCTTTTATTTGTTAATTTTGTAGCTGAGAAAATTGGTACTTTCCTATCTGAGAGTTTGAGCCTGTGATTTGCTGGTGGAACCTATTTCCGGTTTGGATGAACAAAGAAAGTTTACTATGGTTTCATCATCGAGAAAAGTTGGGATATCAATTGGTGCAATTTGTTCCCAATCAATGAGTTCAGGATGGACCAAGGGAAATGGATCATGAGGATGGGTAAGGTCACTAGTCGTTAAGGTCATGATGCTATCATCATCTTCATTATGGGGAAGATCTACGATGGTATCCTTCTGTTGATGATCTGTCTCGCTTTGAATCAAATCGTCCTCACTCGAGTCATGATCGCTTAGTAGAACGTAGTCAAGCTAAGGCCTTGAGCTTTCCCCTTGTGTGAATGTGGGTGTATATTTTTGTGCAACATCCACTTGTTTATCCTTCCAGAATTTATCATAAAAAATGGTGCCCATTCATACTCATTGGAGTCAGTGTTAGAATTGTTTCAGCTAACTCCTCATTGGATTTTCTTTGTACTACTTCTTCCTTTGCATCCTCACCATATCCTAACCCAGTTTTATCTTTTGGGTACATTTTTTTTAGTCAGATAGGTTCAACAATACCCTCCTTTCTTTTTCCTATAGGGCCATTCCCTTCATAACCCATTTTTTGCATTATTGTATAAGCCTTTCCATATTGATTTGTGGGTAACTTGACATGTTTTATTGATTCATCTTCATCTTTATAGAGCCAATCAAGGATAGCTCTATCGTCGGTTTCATTTTCTTAAGTATCTACTTTGATAAATCTTCCATCAAACTTGGTGATGGGAACTGAAGCTTGTGTTCCTGATGTTGAAACTGATGTAGCCTGTTGTATGGATGTTGATGGTTGACCATGGGATCTTGGAGACATGGGTAGATTAGAGAGACATAAGGAATATTCTCCCACCCCATTATCTTTCAATTTTAGCTTGGTGCCAAAATTATTTATCATTTCTCTTGCTTGTTCACTGTGTTTAGAAGTAGAAATGGCCAAAGCATCTCTATTATGTGGAACAAATGTGTCCTGAGTTGCTCTAAGGTTAGAACAAGTCTGACTGCTAATGTGGTCCACCGGTATTGTTACTTCTTGTCCGTCATATGGAAACTTCAAGCATTGATGATAAGTGGACGAAACTGCTTGCATCTCATGGATCCATGGGTGACCCAAGAGTATGTTATAGGATAGATCCTGATCTAGAACTTGAAAAAAGGTATTCTTCACAATAGGTCCCACTTTGATTGGTAACATGATGAGGCATTTGGAAGCTCTTTCCTCATCATCGTATGATTTGATTGTAATTTTCCTTCATGGATCTATAGATTCTTCTGAATAACCCAAAGCAAGGACCAATTTTAAGGTACAAATGTTTAATCTGGCTCCCACATCTATTAGAACATGTCTAATTCAGGCTTTATGAACCATGAACTCTAGATAAAGCAATGAATTATGGGGATGGGTCATGGATGAGTCATCCTTTTCAGTAAAGGATAAACATGTGGGTGAGGAAAAGTGTCCCACCATGGCTTGAAACTTACTAATATCCAGATTAGGAGACACAGTTGTGTCAACGAGTGCCTTTTCTAGAATGTCCTTATGTGTTGGTGATATTTTAAGGAGCTCCAAGATAGAAATTTGTGCCGATGTTTTCCGTAGTTGATCGACCAAATTGTATTGACTTGGAGGGGGAATTACCACCTTAGATGGACTTCCCTTTATGATGATTTTGGCCTGTCCCCTTGTGGTAGCATTGACCTCTCAATACTCTTTCTTTCCTTTGATTCTGATAGCATTGACTTGCTGATCGTTAGTATAAATGTGATTGATAATGGTGTCGTAGACATGATTCACATTCTTGCCTTTGTCACTCGAAGATTCCCCTTTCTGATAATTAGGGAGAGGATCCTTGAATGCCTGATGATCATCATTGGCATTATGTCCCTCAACCATTATGGTACGGTTATCAATCAAATCTTGAACAAGATTCTTTAACCCTTGGCAATTATTTGTCTTATGACCTTTGCACCTATGATAATCGCAAAAGTGTGAGTCATTTCCATGATGGTGGTTTAAATCGAGACTCATAATCTCTTTGTGGTGGAAATGTAATAGTGTTTTGATTCAACAGTTATTTAAGAATGGATTCTAAATATTGGCCCAAGGGAGTAAAACTCCATCGATTCAAGAAAAATTAAGATCTGGGCGCATTTGAATTTTAATTATTGCCAAGATTATTATCAGGATTGTTGGTCACATTTCCTTGGTTACTAGAATTCCCAACATTATTGCTACATTGAACAACTAATACATTGAGAATGGTGGGCTTTACATTTACATTGTTAGCATCTACCCTCCCATCATTCACAACATTTTTATTTCGAGTCCAAAATTGTGACTTGTCGTTGTTGTTGTTATATGAATTTTAACTTTCTTTATCAAGCTTTAAAACTTCGTGCTTGACCAAGGCTCCTTCAATGGTGATCATATTCTCAATCAATTTTTCAAATAATTGAGGACAATGAAGATTTAGCCTATAACTCATCTCTTGATTCAAGCTATTGATAAAGATTTCCATCTTTTCCTTTTCAAGAATAGGACAGGAATATTTGGCAAACAACCTTCTCCACCTTTGTAAGAATGTGGTGAAAGGTTCCCCAATATTTTGTTTTACCTTACACAAATCAAGCATGGTTATCTGGTGTTGTATATTATAGGAGTATTGTAATATGCACTTATTTATTAACTCCTCAAATATTTTGATTGGGGGAGTGATCTTGGAAAGCCACTCCATGGATTTTCCACCAAGACTTCATGGAAACAATCACATTAAGTAGGTATCTTCATGAGCGAATTCTAAGCTCATGTTTTAGAAATATCTCACATGATCAATGGGATCTGTTTTCCCATTATACCTATCAAACTTTGGGATTTCACAATGTTTTGGAAAAGGAATCATGCTAAGACTCCTATCTAATGGATATGGGCAGATATCGTCCAAAATGTACTTCTTTGTTGTACCCCCTTGAATTTCTTTTATTTTCCCTTGTAATGCTTTTATTTGTTGAGTACGAGCACTAAAATTATTAAGGGGGGCTTCAGGATCCTCTCTAATCCCTTCCATGCCAAACTCAACAAGTAGCTTAGCGCCTTGACTAGCTAATGAAAGGAAATATCTTTTCTTGTTTCATTCAAAAAATTTATCCATGAGAGTATAGAATTGAGGATCCTGTTTTGCTTCTTGAAGCATTTCTTCTGTTATCTCATCATTATTAGGATTATTCCCAATGCAAAATATGTGAAAAGGATTTTCCTCCTTATCACCACTATTGATTTTATCACCCATGTTGGTCAATGTACTTTCCCTTTCATCTCCTTCTATGTGCTTTCGAGATCTTGTGACAACAGGCATAAGCTTTTTCCAAATTTCCACTAACTCTGATAAAAAAATGAAATAGTGCAATTTTGATGGATATCTAAGTTGGAATAGAATGAAGATTGTATTGATATGACTTATGAAATTTCTAATCTTTAGCTCATGATTCCCCGATTGAAAGGATGATAATCTTATTTGCAGGAATTAAACTAAAAATAAAGAAATAAAGATGATTTTGCACTTTGTGAGTTTTGATCGTAGTTTTATAAAAATAAGGATTTTGATAAATGCCTAATGTTTTTAAGCTCTCTATTGTAGAACTTGATCGGGATGATTAGAGTATAAAATTGCTGGTTGGGGGATGAAAGAGGAATGAATAGGCTGATTGTGATTATGCCTTTGAGAAAGAGCTCTTCTTTGAAAGAAAGCTCGTGAATATAATGGTTCTAAAGAAAAATCATCAGTGAAACCTCTAACAAAGTTGTGATATCGATGAATGAAAGTTCAGTGTTCAAGCAAAAACTTTCGACTTTGGTATAAAAATTTCCTCCTTTTCAGTAGCTTCTTATAACAGAGAGACTTCTTTGGCTTCTTAATCTTCTTCTCTAGGGACTTCTTGGCAAAATTTGTAGACTTCTAGACCCCGAGCATAGAAAAAGACTAGACAGAATGGTAGATTTTTGGGTGTCAAAAAATTACCCAGGTTCGGAATACATATGCGCTAAAATTTTTAGTAGATGAGCTAAAATACCCAGCCTATGCATTGGACTGTTTCACGTATACGCTAAAAAAAAGCATGAATGCACTGGAACATACCACAAATGTGCTAAAAAAAAGGATGAATGCACCAAAATAGAGCATGAATGCACCGAAATAGAGCACAAAT
>CM021101.1:873178463-873223212 GCA_007115665.2 Sequoiadendron giganteum
CTTTCTCAAAACATATTGAAATTTCAAACCGTTAGAAGTTCTAAGAAGTTGAAAACGAGGCCTACAAAACCTAGATGATATTTTTTGATGATTTCATACACCCATTTTTTTGTACTCGAAATAATATGACGCGATTTTATGCAAATTCTTGGTTGTAACCTGCAAAACAGCAAAATAAACAAGAAAACAAATGATTTTTTCTGCAAAATTATAATATTCACGTCGGGTTCACCAATGTAAGATGATAAAAATCAAACAACATAGATAAAGTGACAGCCAACACAAATCTAAGCTAAAATCCCAATCTAAACAAGACAATACAATGAAAGCATAAGTAAAATGAAAACATCAAATAATAATACTCCACATGCTTGATCTTGAATCACTTCTCTTGCTCCCCTATTTCTCCTTATGCAACTTTGCCCTCATATTTTGAAGTAGAATTGTGCAAACACCTACAATTGTAAGTAGAAAGTTGGAGACAAAATGGCTATTAAATCCAAAAATGGAGGAGAAAGATTGCTTTTATAGAAAACCATTCGAACGAACGGACGAGATTGATCTTCTAGAAATGTTCTAAGATCAACGGATGAGGATTCATGAGAGGGAGGTTATGAAATGGATGGCCAAGATCAAGTTTCTAGAAAGATGCCAAGATCTATGGTTGAAAATTGATGCAACTAGAATATGTCATGCATGGAGAAGATATGATGTCGACGGTTATGATGCCCGACAACTATGACAGACATGTAGGACATGCAGGATATGACATGAACTAATGATAGGGGATCTTTTACCAAAATGGAGGGATAAATAATTTATTTGAAAAAGGAGGAGAAGGACAAGTGGCAAATAAATAATTTATTTTAAATTATTTATTTGGAGGAAATAAAAAAGGAGATTTAATTAAATTCATAAATTTAATTAAAGGAGGATATAGAAATTAAATATGGATAATATTTGGATCAATCATTTAAAAGAGAAGAATGATACATAATTAAATAATTTCATCAATTATTTAATTATAGAAGAATAAAAGGCCAAATAATTATTATTATCTGACTATAGACAGGTGATGAAAGATAAATACTTAAATAAATAATGATTTATTTAATTATTGAAGAAAGGGGGTATTAGTGACACAATTAATTTATTTTAATTGATCAAGATAGAAATGAGAAGGTGAATCAATTAAATAATTACAAATTATTTAATTAATAGAGGAATATGATCGAACATAATTAAAAAGCTAAAATTATTCAATTATCAAAAGATGACGACTAGGAAAAATGACATTTGCAGACTTAGGACATTTTTTAGTGTCTACATGTTGTAGTCATGATGAGTCAATTCCCAAGGTTATCTACAAAGGGAAACCAACACTCAGTGCCTGTGTATAAGTATTTATATCAGTTGTAGCTGAGGGAATTCTTCATCATTTCAGGAGGGTTATTGATGCCTTCTTTACACCTCTCCTTTTCATTTTTGATCCAACTCTCAAAAAGAAGAGAGTATGTGATGAGGCCTACAAAGTGGTGAGTAAGGTCGGGTGTATATTCTTGCAATTTCCAACTTTCAGTTACATGAGGGTAGGCTGCTACACCAAGTTTCCTTACATGTTGCCCAGGTATCCCTCAGATAAGTGGATACTCATGGAGCTATACATACAACTTATCTCAGTTCACAAAGAATGAATGAGAATTCACAAACCAAGTTTCAATTTTCCACTAACGATTGGTAGATATACCATTCAAAGTGTACAAAATGCCAAATTAGTCTATGCAAAAATGCACGTCATGACAATAAGGACATAAAAACACATATTTGACTTTGATTACCGGAATGTGAATAGGAAATTAAAGAAGGATTACAATCACAAGTACCACTTTGAAGACATATGGGCTAAATGCAGAGTTGAAGAGGACATCTGCAAAACGAATTATTACAAGTTAACCGTAGAGCAGATTGGGGATCTTGGTGTTACTAACCTACTAGAGAGTTTCAAATATCCTAGCAACATCATGAATGATGCCTATGATGAAAATGAAATTTCTAAGAGACCTTTGCCTATGATTCAATGGTCTAAAAAGGAAAGTATATCCATTAGGGAAAGGCTTTCCCCCATAGTGTCCAACACAATAGAATGGTTGCACAAACATGGTTTCCAGATGAAATATTTCAAGATGGAATAAGGAGAGGCATTTGGAGTAGAATCTATTGGATATTTTTGATATGTGGTTGTCATTGATGTCACCACTATTAGCATTAATGTCTTTAAGGTTGTATATATCAAGGATATTGAAAAAATTGTAATAAAATAAGTTACAGGTTGTCGATGAAGCAGTGAAGTTCTGTATAGCCTTCACATTGTTGACTAGTTCAATATATTGATGGTGAGTAGTTGCAGATTAAAGGGTTTTTTTCTAGGTATTTCGAGTTTATCCACCAAAATTTTTAGAGGTTTGCATGAAGATTTGATCAAGTTATGAGTATCGGTGTTTTTACAGTTGTTTTGTTACTTCAGTTGGTGTTTCTAAAAGAGAATGTGATTCTGGTAATCTGAGTTGATCTGAATGTTTTTGTGGTGTTTCATGATGTTTTTGGATGTTTCAAGATCATTTTCTATCTGTGTTGTTGGTTTGCATTGATCGTTGTGCTCGCGATTGATGATATTCTTCTGGGTGTTCATGGACGACAGGGTGATTGTAGCATGTTGTGGATCTTTGAGGCTAATTGTTTAAAGTTTTTCATGCTTGAGACATGTTGTTTTGGATCCCTACTATGTTTTGGCTGATGCTAGTTGATTCACATTGATAATTGCTTATTAATTTGGGTCATTTGTTTGTACACATTTTATATTTTGTTGGGTCGACATGTAGTTGATGTTATCCTTAGATGTGGATATATAAGACCGATTGTATATACCATTTGAAGTGTGCAAGTTGAGTGGGTGATTCGAAGTGTGTGAGTGTTGTGCATGAATAAAGTTTAGATCCTTCAAAAGAGAAAGTAAAGTGTGAAGAAGAGTGAGCAGAACAAAGTGTTCATGTGCTTAATCGAAACTATAATCAAGCATTACTAGATGCTATTTTCTGAGTTCAAAATCTCTCAGATGGATTTAATCTGAATTTGATTGTAAGACAATGTGTCTTCCCTTGGGAAGTAAGCCTTTTTGTATTTGAGTAGTGAGCTCTAGGCAGTGTGCCTAAATGCATGTGCATTCCCCATTTACTATACTTTTAACAAAGTATAAACTTGTGGATTAATCTCCATCATGGTTTTTCCCCTAATAGGGTTTCCACATAAAAATTATTTGTGTTATGTATGTTTTTGATGTGATGATGGTTTATGATTTCATGTTTAATTATCAAATCTAAGAATAAGTTTAATAAGTATAATTTATGTGACAACTGATTCACCCCCCCTCTCAGTTGTTTTCCCTTGTGTTTCCAACAATTGGTATCAGATCAGGTTCCTTTGGAGAATCTTGATCACTTGAGGTGATTAGGGATGGTGACATATAAGAAGGATAGTCCGAGATTTGATGGAAAAAATTATTCTTTGTGGAAGACTTGAATGGAGTGTCATCTAAGATGCATTGGTGAACCCTACTAGATAATTACAAAGAATAGATATACCATCCCTCAGAATGGTCCTTCTACTGCAAGTGAGGTTAAGGAATCTGAGTACAATATCAAGGCTAAGGAAGAATTGTTAAGTGCTTTGACTAATTCCAAAATGAAAAATGTGATGGAGCTGAAGATAGCTTTTGAGATATGGAAAAAGTTGGAAACCTTGTATGAAGGTGATACACGTGTGAAGATTGCTAAGTTGCGGAGCCTGAAAGGGAAATATGAAAAATTGAGAATGGGTGAAGATGAGAACATTACTTCTTTTATGCAGAGAGTGAATGAACTTGTGTGTAGTATCAGATGTGTTGGTGGAATATTGGAGGAATCAGATATTGTTGCTAAAGTGCTCAGATCCTTGCCTATTGCATACAAACATAAAGTTTCTACTATTGAGGAGATCTGAACTGTGACAAATGTAACTAGAGACATGTTGATTGGTAAGATTGTTTCTTTTGAGTTAAGTGAGTTTGGTGAATCTATTCCTAAGACAAAATTTGCATTCAAAGCTACTACATCTGGGAAAGACAAGCTGAGATATGATCTGGGAGAAATTTCCTCTAGAAAAATTTCCAAATATGAGTAGGAAATCAGAGAGATTGAAGAAGAAGAAGAAGAAAGAAAGCTAGATGAGCTTGAAGCACTTCTTGTCAAGAGAGTAGCCAAAGGAGAAGGTGAGTATAAAAGGAAATTTCCTCTTAAATGTATTTCTTGCAATAAGATAGGTCATTTTTCCTCAAGGTGTCCTGAAAGAGTCCCTAAGCCAAGATCTAACAAGCCTAGATTCCAGAGAAAGTGTTATTTTGTTGTTGATGAAGGCGTGACAGATGATGAATCTGATAAAGGAAATGCAAGTGAGGATGAATTTGTATTTATTTCTATCAAGGAAAGTAATCTTGTACCTACTAAATCTACTGGTTGCATAAATGTGGAGAAAGCTCTACCTACCAAAGTTGAAGAAAAAGATGAATGGGTGATTGACAGTGGATGCTCTCATCACATGATAGGTGATAAAAGTAAATTTGTGAGTTTGGAAAATTATGATGGTGGTTTTGTAAGATTTGGTGATGACATAGCTGGTGTAATCCATGGCAAAGGTTCCATTTCTTTTGATGGTAAGCATAATACTAATGATGTTCTATATGTGGAAGGTTTGAAGCATAATATCTTGGGTGTTGGATAGATGGTTGAAAAGGGATATAATCTTAAATACAAGGATGGAAAGTGTAAAATATTGGGGAGTTCTGGAAATGTGATTGCATCTGGTACAAAAAAAAGGTAATATCTTTCACCTAAGTACTAGTAGTAAAAGTTGTCTGATTGCTCAAGTTGACGAAAGTTGGTTGTGGCATAGAAGATTGTCATGTGAAATTTGACAATATTATCAAGATAAGTTCTACCTAGGCAGTGAGAGATCTTCCTAAGTTGATAAAACCTACTAATACTATATGCAAGGAATGTTAGTTAGGGAAGCAAACTAGAGTCTCATTCAGAAGCAAATAGTATTGTTCAAATGAAGTATGGGAGCTTGTGCATACTGACTTGTGTGGTCCTTCTAGAATAAGAATTTTACAAGGTGACAAGTATTTCATGTTACTTATTGATGATTATTCTAGATTGATTTGGGTTACTTTCTTAAGGGAAAAATCTGAAGCTCTAGAGAAATTCAATATTTTCAAGGCTATTGTTGAGAAAGAGATAGATTCAAAGATTAAATGTCTGAGATCAGATAGAGGTGGTGAATTCACTTCCAGTGAGTTTAATTCTTTCTGTGAAGAAAATGGAATAAAGAGACAATTATTTGTCTCGTGGACCCCTCAACAAAATGGAGTTGTGGAAAGGAAGAACATAACAATTCAAGAGGTTTCTAAGACTATGATGCTAGAAGGAAATGTTCCTCATATCTATTGGAGAGAAGCTATGAGTACTATCATTTACACTCTGAACCGGGTATATGTCAAAGGTGATACTAGTAAGACTCCTTATGAGTTATGGTTTGGTCATAATCCTACTATTAGATACTTCAAAATATTTGGAAGCAAATGTTATATCAAAAGAGATGAAGATATAGAAAATTTTGATGCTAGAAGCAGTGAAGGAATCTTTCTTGGTTATTCTACTAAAAGTAAAGACTATTGATGCTATAATAAGAGACTAAGGAAAGTAATTGAAAGTGCTAGTGTAAAGGTTGATGAAGACATATTTAGACCATCCAGAACTTGTGGATATGATTCAAATTATCAGAATAATAGTTCAGATAAAGGAAAGAAAGTTTAGATTCTAAATCAAGTTCAAATCAATTCGGTGAATCAGGAAAATCAAGATGAAGGAACTAGTGAAAGTGTAGAAGCAAGATCACAAGAGCCTAAATTTCAAGAGCCTAAGACTCCAAGGTATGTAAGACTAAATCATTTAGAAGATTATATTATAGGTGATAAGAACAAAGGTGTTCAAACTAGGAGAAGAATTGCATACGAGTATTGTTTGATTTCAAAGACTGAGCTTAATAGTATCAATGGAGCATGCAAAGATGAACATTGGATGGAAGCAATGAAAGAAGAGTTACAAAAAATTGAGAAGAATGATACATGGACTCTTGTTCCTAGACCTAAGGACAAAAATGTAACTAGAAATAAATGGGTTTTTTGAAATAAACTGAACGAGCAAGGTGAATTTATTAGAAACAAAGAAAGACTGTGTGTAAAGGATATTCTTAGATGGAAGGAATTGACTTTGAAGAAACTTTTTCTCCTGATGCTAGGATTGAAGCTGTGAGACTATTTCTTGCCTATGCTTCTTACAAAAACTTCAAGGTTTATCAGATGGATGTCAAGTCAACATTTCTTAATGTTGGAAACACAAGGAAAGACAACTGAGAGGGGGGTTCAATCAGTTGTCACAAAAATTATACTTACTAAACTTATTCTCAGATCTGATAAATAAACATGAAAGAATAAACCATCATAACATCAGAAACACACATAACACCAAGATTTTTACGTGGAAACCCTATTAGGGGAAAAACCACAGTGAAGATTAATCCACAAGTTTATACTCTGTTAAAAGTATACTAAATGGGTAAAGCACATGCATTTAGGAACACTTCCTAGAGCTCGCTACTCAAATACTAAAATGCTTACTTCCCAAAGGAAGACACATTGTCTTACAGTCACATTCAAATTACATCCATCTGAAAGATTTTGAACTGATAAAATAGTAGCTACTAATGCGTGATTACAGTTTCGGTTAAGCACATGAACACACTTTCTTCTGCTCACTCTTCTTTACTTTTGCCTTCAAAAGGTCTAAACTTTTTCACTTTGCTTCTTGAATTACATGCACACCACAAATGGTATAAATAATCAGTCATATATATTTGCATCTAGGGATAACATCAACTACATGTCAGCCCAACAAAATATTAAATGTGTACAAACTGTCAACCCAAATTAATAAATAATTATCAATGTGAATCAACTAGCATTGACCAAAACATAGTATGGAACCAAAACAACTTGTCTCGAACACAAAGCACTTTAAACAATCAGCCTCGAAGATCCACAACACGCTACAATCACCCTATCGGCCATGAACATGAAAAACATGAGCACCTAGAAGAAAATCACCAATCACGAGCACAACAATCAATGTGAACCAAAAAAATAGATATAACATGATCTAGAAACATCCACAAGCATCATGAATCACCACATAAACACTCGCATTAAATCAAATTACCAGAATCACATCATCTTCATTCAGGAACACCAACTGAAGCAACAAAACAACTATTTGAACACAAATACTCATAACTTGATCAAATATTCATGTGAACATCTAAAAATTTTGGTGGATAAACTAGATATACTTGACAAAAAACCCTTTAATCTGCAACTACTCACCAATAATATACTAAACTAGCCAACACACTGAACTTCACTGCTTCACTGACAACCTGCAACTTATTTTATTACAGTTTTCTCAATATCCTCGACATATACAGCCTTAAAGACATTAATGCTAATAGTGTTGACATAAATGACAACCACATATTAGAAATATCCAACAATCTCCCCCTTTGGCATTGATGGCAACACATGATTTGAAAAAAACCATCAACACAACTTTCTCTTAGCACTTTCTCCCCCTTAGATTTAGACTCCATAGATTTTCACATGACTCTTTTCTCCCTTTGACATAAATGACAAAGGTACGCATTATTTTTCTCCACACAAGCACTATAACACATTTTCTAAGCATCTGACTACTCCTCCAAAGTAGCAACCACCAGAACATCAATCTGAATCATAAGATATGACTATGAAATGCGTAGACTGATGCAAGTCATTGCATCTTAATTCTGATTAGGAGGGGTAATCACCCCTAACCTCCCTCTAAGATACTCAAAAGTATCCTTAGTTAAGGGCTTGGTAAAGATATCTTCAATCTATTCCTTAGTAGGCACCTACTCTAGTCTAACTTCCTTTTCACTCACCTTGTCTCTCAAAAAGTGAAACTTGATAGATATATGCTTGGGTTTTGAATGCAGCACTGGATTCTTAGAAATGTTAATAGCACTTGAATTATCACATAATATAATAGTAGGTTCATCATACAAAACTCTGATATCTTTCAACGTCTTCTTCATCCACAATACTTGAATACAATTGTTAGCAGTAGCAATGTATTATGCCTCTATAGTAGATAAAGAAATAGAATTTTTCTTCTTACTTATCCATGAAATCAGCTTCTTTCCCAAGACAAATACACCACCACTAGTACTCTTTATGTCATTCACATCTCCTGACCAATCATACTCTTTCAGATGGATGTAATCTGAATGTGATTGTAGGACAGTGTGTCTTCCTTTGGGTAGTAAGTCTTTTTGTATTTGAGCAGTGAGCTCTAGGAAGTGTTCTAAAATTCATGTGCATTCCCCATTTACTATACTTTTAATAGAGTATAAACTTGTGGATTAATATCCACTATGGATTTTCCCCTAACAAGGTTTCCATGTAAAATTATTGGTGTTATGTGTGTTTCTGATGTGATGATGGTTTATGTTTTCATGTTTATTTATCATATCTGAGAATAAGTTTCATAAGTATAATTTTTGTGACAAGTAATTCACCCCCCCCCCTCCTCTCATTTGTCTACCCTTGTGTTGCCAAAAATTTGTATCAGAGCTTGTGTGGAGAAAAATAATGTGTACCTTTGTCATTGATGTCAAAGGGGGAGAAGAGTCATGTAAAAATATATGAAGAGTCTAAATCTAAGGGGGAGAAAGTTCTAAGAGAAAGTTGTGTTGATGGTGTTTTTCACATCATGTGTTGCCATCAATTCCAAAGGGGGAGATTGTTGGATATTGTTGATATGTGGTTGTCAACACTTAATGGTGAACTGAATGAAGTGTATATTGAGCAACCTAATGGATTTCAACTGACTGATCAGGGAGATATTGTTTGTCGACTGAAGAAAGCATTGTATGGACTTAAGAAAGCCCCTAGAGCATGGTATGCCAGATTGGACAAGTATTTGTTGAAGCTTGGATTTAATAAAGGTAATACTGATAGTAATTTGTATTTCAAGATTGATCATGATAAAGATTTGATTGTTGAAGTCTTTGTTGATGATATCATTTTTGGAGGAGATGATAGTTTGTGCATGAAGATTGTTGATGAGATGCAGAGTGAGTTTGAAATGTCTATGATTGGAGAAATGAATTTTTTTTTTGGGATTGCAAATTACTCAACTAGATAAAGGGATCTTTATATCTCAGTCCAAGTATGTGAAAGAACTGCTAAAGAATTTTGGTATGGAAGATTCAAAGCTAGTTGGTACACCTATGGTGACCGGATGTAAGTTGACTCAAAATGATGATTCTCCTAAAACAAATTAGACTAGATACAAATCCATGATTGGTGGATTGATGTATTTGACTCAAACTAAACCTAATATAATTATATGTATTGTTGCAAGATTTCAAGCTGATCCTAAGGAATCTCATGTGACAGCTGTGAAGAGGATTTTTAGGTACTTAAAGGGAACAGTTGATTTTGGTCTATGGTATCCTAAAGATGGCAACCGTACTCTGAGTGCTTTTACTAATGTTGATTGGGTAGGAGATGTGAATGACAAAAAAAGTGCTAGTGGTGGTGCATTTTTCTTGGGAAAGAAGTTGATTTCATGGATAAGTAAGAAGCAAAATGTCATTTCTTTATCTACTACAGAGGCATAATACATTGTTGTTGCTACCAATTGTACTCAAGTATTGTGGATGAACCAGATGTTAAAGATATCAGAGTTGTGTATGATGAACCTATTGTTATATTCCATGATAATTCAAGTTCTATTAACATTTCTAAGAATCAGGTGTTGCATTCAAAAACCAAGCACATATCTATCAAGTTTAACTTTTTGAGAGATAAGGTGAGTGAAAAGGAAGTCAGATTAGAGTATGTGCCTACCAAGGAACAAATTGTAGATATATTTACCAAGCCCTTACCTAAGGATACTTTTGAGTATCTCAGAGGGAAGCTAGGGGTTATTACCCCTACTAATTAGAATTAAGATGCAATGACTTGCATCAGTTCGTGCATTTCATAGTCATATCTTGTGATTCAGATTAATGTTGTGGTGGCTGCTATATAGGGGGAGTAGTCAAATGTTCAAAAATGTGGTTCAAAGCCTATGTGGAGAAAAATAAGGTGTACCTTTGTTAGTGATGTCAAAGGGGGAGAAGAGTCATGTGAAAAACTGTGAAAGAGTTAAGGAGAAAAGAGTCAAAATCTAAGGGGGAGAAAGTGCTAAGAGAAAGTTGTGTTGATGGTGTTTTTCACATCATGTGTTGCCATCAATAACAAAGGGGGGGATTGTTGGATATTTCTGATATTTGGTTGTCATTGATGTCAACACTATTAGCATTAATGTCTTTAAGGTTGTATATGCCGAGGATATTGAGAAAATTGTAATAAAATAAGTTACAGGTTGTTAGTGAAGCAGTGAAGTTCTATATAGTATTCATACTATTGGCTAGTTCAGTATATTGATGGTGAGTAGTTGTGGATTAAAGGGTTTGTTTTCAATTATTTCTAGTTTATCCACCAAAATTTTTAGAGGTTCACATGAAGATTTGATCAAGTTATGAGTATTGGTGTTCTGGCAGTTGTTTTGTTACTTAAGTTGGTGATCCTAAAAGAAGATGTTGTGATTCTAGTAATATGAGTTGATGTGAATGTTTATGTGGTATTTCATGAGGCTTATGGATGTTTCTAGACTATGTTCTATCCATGTTGTTAATTTGCATTGATCATTGTGCTCGCGATTGGTGTTTTTCTTCTAGGTGTTCATGTCTTTCATGTTCATGGCCAACAGGGTGATTGTAGCGTGTTGTGGATCTTCGAGGCTAATTGTTTAAAGTTTTTTGTGTTTGAGACATGTTTTTTTGGGTCCCTACTCTGTTTTGGCCAATGCTAGTTGATTTTCATTGATAATTGCTTATTAATTTGGGCCAACAGTTTGTACATATTTTATATTTTATTGGGCCGACATGTAGTTGATGTTATCCTTATATGCGAATATATAAGACTGATTGTTTAATATACCATTTGAAGTGTGCAAGGTGACTGGGTGATGTGAAGTGTGTGAGTGTTGTGCATGAATAAAGTTTAGATTCTTCGAAAGTAGAAGTAAAGTGTGAAGAAGAGTAAGAAAAAGAGAGTGTTCATGTGCTTAACCGGAACTATAATTAGGCATTAACAGTAGGGAAAAATTTAGTGGCGAATCTTCGCCAATTGGCAAATAATAGAAATCGGGAGCTCCAAAAATGGTGAATAGTACAAGCTAAAACGAAGACTAAATCGTGAAGTTTTTACAAAAAAATAATTTCATTTCAATTAATTTGCCATGTAAACGATGCGTCATTGGCACTGATTCTCCAGTAGTTTATACAGTGAAATTTAAAAATATTATAATATTTTCCAATAAAATTGTGTAAATCTAGAGAATCAAGAAGGGAATCTACTATATTCGTGCCAAGATCCCAGAAAGACGTCTGATCAAAGCTCTGTTTGATCTCTACCGTTCACTATTTCCAATAGTTCATGACATATGTCATCATCGTTGTTTCAGTGGGACATCCCTAAGTGTCCCACTGATGATGTTCACTCACACCGATAATGCTTCCATACTCCACCTAGGGTCCACCAAGGCATAGGTACATCACTTGTGTAATTCTAGAGAATCATGAAGGGAATCTACAATATTCGCGGAAAGCTCTCGAAAAGACATCCGATCAAAGCTTTGTTTTATCTCCATCATTTATTGTTGCCAATAGTTCATGACATACGTCATCATCGTTGTATCGGCTAGACATCCCTAAGTTTCCCATCAATGATGTTCACTCACATCGATATTCGCTCACGGAATGAACTTGCAGCCGTCTGATTTAAAAGCTAATCGATGGTAAAATTTTCAAGTTTCATTTAGTCTTACTTTTCAAGTGAGATTTTTTAAAAACACTTCATCCGTGTGTGCTCCAATGTTGTCCTTGGACCCCACGACCCACAAGGGGTGCTATCCCTTGACCCCGCCGGTGGCTGCCGCCCTCGGGACCCTACTTCAATATTAAAAATATATATATATATATGGGGCAACTACATCGACAAACTATGAAATTTTTTAAAGGAGAGATTCACCATTGTAATTAATCATTTTAGTGATTATTCACTAGGATTTTCTAGTGTGATTGTTATTTTTACCAATTATTCATGAAGATTCATTAGGATTTTACAATTTTTTTAATACTGTGCATAAGATTCTCCAGGAAAATTAATATTTTTTTTCAAATAAAAGGAAAGATGCACCAGGATTTTACACCTTTGCCGAGGGGGGGGGTTCTTAAAGTTATCCTTGATTAGCAGATGCTATTTTCTCAGTTCAAAATCTCTCAGATGGATGTAATCTAAATGTGAATGTAAGACAGTGTTTCTTCCCTTGGGTAGTAAGTGTTAGAATCCAAGTTCACCTGCATGCAATAACCTGTTACATGCAAAAGACATTCAGAACAAAACAAGATTTGTAAACCTCAAAGTGTAAAATGCATTATCAGAATCTCCATTATTGCAAAGAGATCAATCCTTATGAAGGAGATCAAGAAACCCTAAAAGGGAAACCCTAAATGAAACCCTAGTGTGCACACTTAATAATTAATCAATTATTAATGTGCCTAAGTTTAGCTTAAGCAACTAGAGGAATAAGTGACTTAATTAATTAACCAGTATGATGTAATTAATTAAGCATAGTAAATTATTACTCTAATAGTAAGCCTTTTTGTATTTGAGCAATGATTTCTAGGCAGTGTGCCTAAATGCATGTGCATTCCCCATTTACTATAATTTTAATAGAGTATAAACTTGTGGATTAATCTCCATCGTGGTTTTTCCCCTAACAAGATTTCCACGTAAAAATTATTGGTGTTATGTGTGTTTCTAATGTGATGATGGTTTATGCTTTCATGTTTAATTATCAGATCTAAGAATAATTTTAATAAGTATAATTTATGTGACAACTTATTCATCCCCCCCTCTTAGTTGTTTGCCCTTGTATTTCCAATAGAATCCAGCCAACAACAGGAACTCCGCACAAAAGACAAGCATGTGGTTACTCCCTCTTCTTCCCGTAAAGGTCCTAAAATTAAGTTTACTATTGGAAAAAGGAATACATGAGCAGTTGAAGAAGAAGAGGCTACGAAATCTGAATCAACTCACTCAAAAGGGAAAGGATCAGTTTCTAAAGAACAAGAGTCTGAAGGTGAAGGAAATGAAAGTGAGGAATCATTTTTTGAAGAAGATTCTGAGGAAGAAGAGTCTGTAGAAGAAGAAGATTCTCCAAAAGAGAAATATTTTGAAGAAGATGAGGGTGAACAAGAAGTTTAACAAGAATGTGAAAAAGAGGAACTCAGGCATGACAAAGAACAAACTCTATCTCCACATGAGAATGTTTTTGAAGACCTTCCCCAAGTGTCATCACCCATTTCTTAAAATGTTCCTTACACACCTCCCAATCCTAACACTCCTCCACCTCCTCTTCCTACATCACCTCCTCCCACATCTACCATACATATAGCAAAAATTTCTCATCCCCCTGCAACATCAAACGTGCTTGCCACTCCACATGAAATTTCAAATATTCAAGTTGTTGATATTTTTTCAAGGTCTCCATCATCCATTCCCAATTTGTCATCTCCATCTTATGACATCACTTTAGAATTTGAATTCAATAGGTTTATGAATGAATATTTTCAAGGTCAACTTGGTGTACAATCTACTAGAGTAGTCATGACAGACACTACCCCAATTTTCACCATACTAGTCATTTCTATAGAAGCGATTGTGACACAAGATTTGATAGTCAATCAAGAAGCATATACTTCCTCTCTTCCCCATTGGTTAGTATCTCAAGTATTGAAGTGAAAGAAACAAATGATTTCTCCAAAAGAGCTCGATCTTGAAGAGATAGACCCTCCAAAAGCCAAGGGGAAGAAAAAGACCAAAGTACATTCAAGGCTTCATGTTGACAAATTTGGTCAAAAGTTTGTGGAGATTGGTCTACCCCCACGGGAAGAAGGTGATGTTGCCATGGAGGAATACATAGTAACAAGAATCTAGCTTGGAAAAGTAACAAATGAAAGTGCCAAGGCAGATGCTCAGGTGGTCCTAGATGCATTGGAAGGAAGGCTTGACAAGATGGAGCAGGTCCAAGATGTGTACAAAGATAAGGCCAAGCATTATGCAATTGTTTTAAGAAAATTAGCAAGATTTTCAGGAAATACACAATCTATGGCTATGATAAGCATTGAGGAACCAACAGTACTGAAGGCAAAGAAGTTTTTCTCCAAGGGTAAGGCGTTGTATGGTTTTATTGATGAAATGATAGAACATGGTTCACAAGTTATCACATATGAAAAGGCTACTCAGATAGCTAAGTTGAAATCAGAGCTTGATAAGGAAGAGAGCATACTTTCTCGAGAACAAAAGAAATGGACAAACACATCTCATTTTGGTCACAAATGAAATAGGAAAAGCTAAGTAAATTGGTGGAAGTTGGGGTGATTCCCGACAAAGAGAAATATGTGGAGGTAAAAGAGATTTTAAAACACCACATTCAAGTGATCAAATCTCTTATTGAAGACATCCACCAAGTACAAGAAGATATCAAAGGACATCAGGTTATCTTAGAAGAAGAAATTAAGGAGTTGTCAAGTAATCTCCTTGATAAAGATCATATTTTCCTCCCATCCAGAAGATCAATCACTAGAGTTCACAACATTGTGGATTACACTATTGGTCTAGATGAGGCATTCATCCTAGAGACAAAGAAGAAATATGAAGACTTTTGTGCCCAATGCAAGGAATCATAAAGACTTCTTTTCTTCTCCAGTGTTACATAGTTTTTGCTTTCATTTACGCATTTTTAAATAGTTCTCGACATCTTAGATGTCTTTTTGAGAAATGTAATTACATGATAAAACATAGATGTTTTCCTAAAATGATGGATGCCATTTTTCTGGAAAAGTCAACTAGTTAATTAGATCAGATTTTCCTATATTTTCTCCTAGATTTACTCTTCTGATTTTCCTAATTTTTCTCTCCTCTCCTGTTTATAAATATGAGAGGATCCTATTGTAATCTTTTATCTTTAATCTTTTGCAATGAAGTGTTGCCCATTTGGAGAAGCAAATACATGAAACTTTGTGTTCATCTTTGTGTATCTATTTTGATCAATAAAGAAGAAAGTTGCATACCAGACTTTGTGTTGGATCAATCATCTTTTGGATTTGATTAAGATTGGCAGAAATTAGTGTGTGAGATCTAAGGGTTTTGGATAAATTTGTGTAAACTTTGTGTTGCACTCTTTATTTGGATTTGTGTTTATGTTTAGATAACTATTGGTGAATTATCTACAAGAATTTGTGCTTGCAATTTGTTCATGATGTTCATGGAATTTTTGTATCTAAGAAGACTTTGTGCTTCTAATACGACAAATGTTACATCTCTCAAGGATCCATTGGTGAAAAACTACAAAACGAATTTGTGCCTTCATGAGATTTTATTTCTTATTTTATTGTTTATTACTATCATGCTGGTATCTCTAAGCTTTTCTTTGACAATATAGAGATATTGGAATTACTACTTTTTTTTAGTTTAAAGTTGTATCAAATTAGAACTATCAACCGTGAAGCATTGTAAAACATATTCTTTGAAAAAAGAGATAAGTATGAATGTGACACACCCCCATCTCGTAATTGTAGTGTACATGTTTGTGAATATTTAATTATTTTTACTTAGCTTCTATAAGCAATAAGAATGGTGCCTCCCCTTTCTGAGAGGAGAGATTACATCTCACACATCTATGGTTGAAATCAAGGTTGTGTAATGTATTACAAAGAATATTACATAATTTTCACCCAACACATGTAATGTAATAAAAGACGATGAAGCATGAATGTGCATATGTATGATCTAGGCTAACAAAATAGATCATCAATTTACATATTCCAAGCATCATGAAAGGTATATATCTTTAATTTATTGATATAAATCTCACATGAGCTATGGGAGAATTTGGTGATCATGTGGAACACATCATAATGTATAAAATAAGGAAGGATATAAAAAGAACATGTGGCTCTATGAACATATCAAATTATCATGATATGTAGAAGGAATATCATCATAAGATGTAACAAAATTGTGGGTCTTTGTACATGTGTACACCATAACCTAATAACCATAATTCTCAACCATATTCAAATGAAAAATAGTGGAAATAAACTACAAATGCATTCAAGAAAATAAAGACATAATCAATTAAATAAGTTGAAGATCAATGTACCTTCAAAAATAGCTGTCCTATTGTTCAAATACATTTCTTTTGTCGAAATAAGTCTTCTAAATTGTCAAAATAAAATTTCTTTTGTCGAAATAAGTCTTTTAAATTGTTGAAATAAACCTTCTAAATTGTCAAAATAAATCATTTTTTGTCCAAATAAATCTTCTAAATTATCAAAATAAACCTTCTTTTGTCGAAATAAGCCTTCCTTGGTTGAAATAAGCCTTGGTCAAAATATGTATTTTATCGAATTTTCTTGAGTTGAATTTTTTTTTTTTAAATAAAATGTAATTATATTGACTATTTTCGATTGAGCATCTATCGGCTGGTTATCTCTCGGCCAAGCAAATTTCAGTCGAGCAATTCTTGACCGAGGAGTTATTAGCAGAAACATGCTCGGTTGAAATCTTTTGGGCCGAGCATGTCTAGTTAGAATCCTACTTGGCAGCCAACTCATGTTTTTTAGGAATTTTATGAAACATTCAACTTTGGTAGAGTATTTCTCTAGTCAGAATGATTTTTCTACAAAAAATAAAAATACCCGTTTGTAGAGCTCAGAGTGGTGATCCAAATTTATTTATTTTGATTATTTTGATTAGTTTTAATATATATATTTTTTAAATATTGCATGCAGGTTGTTAAAATTAAAAAAAGAGGTTGATTAGAAATTTTAAAAAAATAGTAAAACATATTAAAATTTAAAAAAAATATATGGGGCACAAGAGGAGAGAGTCTTCTTCAAAAGGGTGTAATTTTTTTTTTGAAAATGATTTAAAAAATAGACAATAGTTGACGGGTCATGAAAACTGTCAAATTATGACAAGTTTGACTGTAAAATGTTATTAAGAGAAAAATATGCATCAAAATTTGTTTTTATTTTCCATGCACAAGATATTGAAGTTACCTATCTGGAGAAAAAAAAAATTGGGAGAAATATTTTTTTTTCAATTTGTTTCTTGATGACCCGTGAAGTCACTTTAAAAAAAAAAAATCAGCATTCTAAAATCCATCCTTAAATTGATAAAAACATAATGAAAACAATTTTTTTTTAAATCTAAAAAATTACAGAAATAAACTTCATCAAAACTTATACATTTCATTAGTTTACATCATTTTGAAATTCAAAACATAAAGACCACTTTTATGTGGTTGAAGTTTAGAATTTTTTTGCTATTGGTCGATTCCTTTATAAAGTGTGACACAAGTTTATGCTTTTACCCGAGGTGGACAATTACCCCATTTGGTGCATGTCATTCATTTGAGGTGGCACATTACCCCATGTTGGGCATACCATTCATATGGGGTGGCCAAATGAGGGTCCCTTGAGCTTTTGTCTTCTTCCACTCCTTCATGAATGACTCCTCTATATTGTTGTTCTATGATAAGAGAAGCGAGATTGCAAAAGGTTCCCTGGTAGCCAACTCTCCTAGACCCAAAGGAAGTACCCTTTGAGACAAAGGAAAGTATCCCTTTGTCCCATGTGGGCTCATCGTGTCCCCCCTTGGATGACGTTTCCAGAAGAGGCCCTCTTGCTATACTCCCTTAACAATCCTCCCTTCTCCCATCATGGAAAAACAGTATGCACATTAGGCTAACTAACTTAATACTTAAAAATATATCCTTAAACATGAGAAGTATATTATCATAAATAAATGTAGACTATTGTAAGAATCACTAAGTAAATTTGAACAATCTATAATTCCACATAAAATAATTATCACAATATTAACTCATAAACCTGTCTTGTAGATACCTATATTATCTACTAAAATCATAATCTTAATTATATTCTAATGACTAAACTTGGAACCCTCATTATGCTGCTATGACCATTCTTATATTAAATAAAGCATGGATGAGAATTAACATACACCACTATTGCTGCTATTATTCCCTTTCTTCTTATTCCCATTCCTTCATTCCCTAATCATTGCCTTCTCCTTCCTATAAGATCTCATCTTATATCCCTCCCACTTTGGAGGAGAGATATGATGGTTTGTAGAGAGTTGTGCCTTTTTGTTGGAGGATTATGTCTTTTCTTACTGGCTTTATTTCTTCTCTTACTCAAATGATTTTAATTCCCCAATTGCTGCTTCACTTTGGTATTAATTATGTTTATTTATATTGCCTTACTAGGGTCATCTCTTTCCTTTGTCTTATGTGATGGTGCTGGTGATAGTGTAGGCTATATTGAATGTATCTTGCTAACATATTTATTATTATTAGTTCAATACAAATTTGTAATATTTACTATTATTTTTTCTTCTTTCTTTTTATTTTTATATCTTTTAAAATTTATGTATTATAATGGTATTTAAATTTTTAATAATCATTTTGTATTTTTACTAATTGTAATTGTAATATTATCTTGATAATTATAATTATAAAATTGTTAGTGTATATTTCATTATTTTATTCATTTATTTGTATTTCAATGTGTTACAATTTTGGGGAAATGAAATATTCATAGTAGGAAGTGAGACTATCTTGGTGTTGTAAAACTATGTTTATTAAACATATTTATGACTTGCCTTTTTAGAATATGACATATGAGTTATCTTGGAATATTGAGATTCATATTTGTAATAAAGTCACGTTACTGATTTATGTTAGTAATAAAATATTAAAATATTTATTTAGTTGGGAGTTAGTTTTCTATAGGTAATTCAGGGGTAGTCTATAGATGTAAAGAGAATGCAATGCTCTAGAAGTATTTACACAATTCTCTTCTTCTTTCTACTTCCCAAATCCATCATGTTCTTAACACTTCGGAGATATCACTAGCATAGATCATGTTGGTGTTTTTTCTAGTACACCTTAAGAGAGCTCTAGAAGGTAGCCATCCTTAATTATCACGCATTTACAGATGAATGGACAACTTGATGGGTAAAGGGTTTTAAACCTTTGACCCCTACACTTTAGGCTCTGTAGGACTAGGGAGGGTATTTCCCGACAAAGTTCACACAGATTCAACTAAATGAGTGAACATCTTGCACAGATATGTTCCCCTTCACCCAAATAGATATTATTTATCAAAATTTTGGCTGAATTTCACACAAATAACCCTCCATTTGTTGGGAATAGGGTTTCATTTTAGACTTGCATCTTGGAATAAGAAAAATTTGGTTTAATATTATCATCATTATGAGTCCTTGACAAGGTATATTGGGTGCTTTACTAAATTAAAAAGATGTACATAAGATAAACCAATGCCTCATCCATTGGGAACGGGATCGAGCACATGATAGTCAATAATGCATAAATCATGAAATCAATGGCTTATTTTCATAATGCCTTACACTATGAAAATTTACAATTACCAAAACACAACTGCTTATCCGAATCCTAGGTAATTTCTTACAAACCTACGAATCCCCTCAAGTATTTTTCAATTAACCCCTTAGGCTAAAACAAGAAATAGAATCATACATTCAATTAAACATTGAAAGACAAATGATAAAACACTTGGTTTCTCATTTATAATATTGTAATAATCACTTACAGGAGAGCAAATATCTTGGTTTTATAGATTCATCACAATATCAAAGACTTATGCAAAATTATCTAATATTATCATGTACAAGACTTGAACCCAAGACAATACCCTCATTTTTCATATATACATTTTGTGTTGCATCCATATTCAGCCTATACCCAAGCCATTTTGAGACTCAAAAAGAAGATGATCCCCCTCTGAAATGAACCTTTAAATCCCTTTTATAGGCCAGGGGAGAAACAAGCAAAGGGTTCATTTTAGTTACATTTCACGACAATTTCGAGGTCATTTAGGGTTCATTTCAGTTACATTTCATGACAATTTCAAGGTCATTTTTTACCTCATGGGGTTTCATTCCCAGACAATTATATTCTCGTTTGCACATCAAGGGAAAGAAAAAAGTAGAAAAGGGGCACCAATCCATCAGGTGGAGATGCCACGCAAGCCTTCCAAAAGGTGTTGCCATCGTAATTCACACTTTTCCCAAAACAAGAAAGTCACCATCAACCTTAATAGAAAAAAACCCCTCAGAACAACCACGTAAGGAAACCACATCACCACACCCAGGATCCAATCATTACCAATCAAACCACATGAGCATCACCCAACCTTATTATCAGTTGAATGAACGTCCTCACCCGACCTCATTATAGAGAGTGGAGTTGCAACTACCACCTCCTCATCTGAGTCAATATAGGGCACAAGGGAAATAGGGCAATGGCCACTACCAAGGCCAATCCCTTCATTCTCCTCTGAAGATCTATCGCTAATCACCAACAGAGAACTAGGTTTGTCAAAACAAACCCCAGGGCCCACCCTTGTCCTCATTAATTTTTTCGCAAACACTTCGGGCTCCTTCTTCTCAAAATTGGCTAATTCTTCTAAACAAGCTCATGGTCAGAGATTATAAGCATCTCTGATAGCAGAAACTCTCCTGGTCCGCTTAAGAGCGCTTTTCCTAGCTCTCAGAATGAATGGTTCCTACTTGACATCAATCACCTTCTCAAGTTCATAAGCTAATAGTTCCTACGAGCTCAGAAGTCGCGACCTACACATTGGTGTGGAGGAAGAGGTCAGTTGACTCATTTTTTTTGTAACACGAACCTGATATGTACGAGAAAACTAGAAACCTTCACTGAGAGACCCCCAGATAAAGGCAATGCGAACTACACTAGCACTAGATACAAAAGAGGTTACCGAAATGCAGTAGGAAGATCATATTCGTCAAAGCACAACCCTACCACCCTGGCAAGAATTCACGAAGCAACTTACTGCCTAGAACTTGTGATAATTGGCCAAAGGCACTGATTCAAAAATAGAATAGTGAATAATCTGAAGGATGGTCCTCATTAAATAGAGGAAATCTCATCATGCTACAATTAATGGCCATCTTGGTTCACTCACGTGACTGAAAAAAATCAATCACTTGCATGCTGCATCTCAGCCATCGATTGTCGTGGATTAAAACTCAATCAACAAGGATCATTAAGGATTGCCACTTGCTTTACTAGTCGTACTTGGAAATAATGAATAATTTCTTTAAAACCGCCACATATCTGGCCATATCCCAAGACCATCAATCTTGACATGCGCGTCGTCGATCTTGCAACTGCAAGAAAATACAAACCACAAACTGAAAGGATCACCCATCGCTAGTTCATCCTTCCCATATGTGTCTCATCAAGTGATGGCTAAGAAGCTAGTGATGAAACATCAACCGTAGATAGTAATTGTGTAAGTGTCCCGACCATTAGTACTTAACCACATCGCCCATCACACATTGAAAACTTCTCGCACCATCCTAACCCGTGATAAACCAAGCACGCTTGATGAAGAAACTTAACCCATCAGCAGTCGCAGGTTCAACTACATCCTACACAAGACAACCAGCAATAGTTAAGAGAGTAGCGATGGGTCAAAATGTTTACTGCATCGCTCATCAGGTGTTGCTTCCTCATGGACACAAACGAACATGCCAAAGCATACAGGTGGCTGACACAAAAGAGGAAGGGCATCACTCATCATAGGTTACTCATGGGAATTTTAAAATGAACAAGTGACGAGCGATGAGAAAACATAAAACTTGACTTAAGGAAAACTAACAACACATGCAACAAAAGTTGCTTTTAAAAGGATGACCTGGTCACAATATGTGGGATAAATAAAAGGTCAGTAAACCATGAGACACGAGGACATGAAGGAATTAAGGAAAAGACCGAGAATCGACATGATCAGTCAACTTGAAAATAGAAAGTTGAAAGCCAAAAGGGGTGTGAACATGAAAATTTCATAAAACCAAGACATCAGGGCAATGATCATGAGATTTTAACTTCAAATTTTTCAATGGAACCAAGAAAATCTTAGAGGTTCCACCAATGGCTCCGACTGGGGATATATGCCTCTTGCAAGCATAACAAGAATGTAGAATCTCAGGTAGAAGCAGTCCATTTGAAAACAAACAATTAGATCTTGGGTATGCTTTCAACTCTCATTGCTTTGGTATGGTTTGATGGCCCCAGGCCACCAAACGAAAAAGGACACTCAATTCTTACCTCTGTCAAAGACCTTGTCATGTTGTTCTTACAAAGGGCACACTCATGGGTCAAGCATGCAAGGGTAATTCAAATTACCCCAAATGGCATCTCCATTCCTGTCTTATATATTGTTTTCAATTTTTCCAACCTAAAGGACCCAAATCTCATTTGATTGAGATAGCAAGACAAAACATTCATAATCTGCTTGGTGGTGAGCTAGGACATCAAACTGGCATCCTTCATACGTACCTTGTTGTACACTAGACTCACTTCTTGTGATATCAAAAAGAAATGATTCTTCATTAATGATATCCCCTTTACAATCAAAGTGAGTATTATCATTATCTAGCAGGATCAAACCTATAATAAGGCCCAAAAGCTAGGGAGAATCTACAAAAAATTCAAGCACACAATCATACTGGTTGACATCATATACCAGATCAGGTGCATGCACATCAAACCTTATCTCGGCACAACGAGCATATACATAATTGTTGATGTTCAAGCAACGTTGGGCTACTACTTCCAACACTCTGCAAAGGCAATTCAAATGTTAGCCTTAACGACTATTTAAATTGCAAGATTATATTTTTGTAGGCTCAATTTAATAGAGTAATGTGATCTCTCTAAAAAGGTCGGCATCATGTGAATTCATTAAGAGACATTAAGTGAGGCCAGCCTCATTTATGAAGGGACATGATTATTTAGAGTTATATCTCTTGGTTGGAGGTTGACATGAAGTATCAAGGGATGTGTCTCTCCCTTCCCACTTGTATATATATTCAATGGAGTTTCATTTTTATGATTGATTGATTAAGAAAGTTCACATTACACATAGGAGCATGATCTTAGTAGAAGATCATCATTTGTATCATAAAATTAATCTTTGGATTATCATATTCATTTTGTATTTTCATCTAGGAGAGGTGCTAATTATTCATTGTATCAAATTCGGCATTGTGTAGTTCCTGAGTTGTAAGTAGATTTATGTTCTTAATAATTCAATATATAAGAGATATATTGGTTGGTTTTTCTCCCTCAGGTTGGAGGGTTTTTGGTTGTGTTCATTGTCTCATGTGTTGCATTTTAGGATTGTTTCTATTTTGATATTTTTGATCATGTAAAAACAACATGGTATCAGAGCAGGTCTAGAAAAGATTTGATCAGAAATACATCAAGTAGAAAAGCATTAAATAGTGTAAGTTCCTTATGTGACACTCTATTATGCTTGATGTATTTGGGAGATGAATTCGCATCGATCCAGTGAAGAAATTGTTGTAGTTGCTTCTCGTAAAGAAATCTTGAATTTTTTCATGCGTGTAACATCCCCTGATGGTTGTAGCTTCACTCTTGATTTCATCACTTTTCCAATGGCCATAGCATTCTCCTTTGTCAAACTTGTGAGTTGTGTTGTGAATTGTGAAATCTTGAATGCTCGAAAATCGCTATCTTCATGTGGCAGATGTCTCAAGTGATAGCGCCACTAGAAGGGTGATAGAGCCTTCATTGTGTGTTCTTTAGGCTCGAGCGGAGCATCCCAAGAGTCTATCTTCTTCATTCATTCACATGAGAAGAGTTGGGATCCATCATCGTGACAATAGGATTGGCATCGAGAGTTTTCCAGAGGCACTCATCAGTTGTGGTAAAGACAAAGACATATTCAAATGATTTGTAATTCCTCCTCATTCGTATTCCTTGTGTTTTGAATTATGCAAGGATTTTGGGTTTGGAAGACACCAAAGGCGCATCATGACATTCTCTGTGTGCTTCAATTACATCAACAGGATATCTTGTAACTACCCGACACCACTTCAAGGGATGGAATCAATCGAGAGTCTATTCTTGAGAAAGATCGATGGGCATCTTTTGATTTACAAATCTTGAGTCACCATTATTTTCACCCTAGGTCGTTCGATTTCCTTGAATCGAGTTTGCCTTAATTATTTGACGTCTTTGTATATCGGATGAAGCTTAAGAATTTGTATCTAGATCTCCAGGTTCATCGATTTATTCAATGTTTGGCTCGACTTATACTTTGATTTTGGTTGTTCGTCTAACAGATTCCTTGTATCGATGCACCTTAGTCATTATCTGAACCTATATTTATTGAAGTTGTAGAAATTGTTCCAAGATCTCTATTTCATTGCTATTCCTGTCAGGTATTATCATTGAAATATTACAATTAGTATTTTCTGTGGGGAAAATTAAGGCTTCTCCCACAATACAATGATGGATTACCATCAACTTGAGGGAAGTTTAAAGACTTTGAATGAGAAGTTGTTTCAAACCCTTGTTGCCAAAATTTTAGCTGAACATCTTGACAAAGAAGTCACCTTCTATACTTATAGCAGAAGTATAGACACATATGTATGGTGAGGTCTTGGTAAAGGATGCTTAAGATGGTAAATAATTTTTTGGTATTCAATTGCGATCGATGTCAAGATTTTGCATGAGAATAGCTACGATTGATGCCACTATAAAGGGTGGAGAGAACAGATATTGTGATCATTGATATCGATCCCTCATTGCTTGTGTACAGGATTCTGATTTCTTTGAGGACGGATCAAGAAGCATAAGAGATTGTTTTCAAGAAGAGCTTGATGCATTATGTAGGTTGAAGAATGGAGACACTACTTGCAGCCATGATCCTAAGTGAATGACTAAATACATCTCTTTGAAGAGGGAGAATTAATCTTCAGAGGGAGTTCTATGACTCGCTGAGAATAAGTAAGGGTTGTAGTGTTGCAAGGCCAGATACTAAATCCTTGAAGTACCTCTTCAACAGTTGAGATCAGAATTGCTCAAGGCAGTCAACCTGGATTTAACATTGGTAGCTCCACAAACCTATTCAGAGTAGAGTGATCTGGGATGAGGTCGAAGAGGACAGCCCTGAATCTCTACAAAGGTGTGTGCTGGAAACCATTTCTCTAAGGCAAGAGTTGTAGGCAAGCGTTGCAGGAAATCTTGGACGATGAGGTCAAGAGTTTGATGCAAGTGCTTGAAGATTTAGAGGGAGCCTAATGAACCTAAAGAAGATGGTTGTGTTGCTGATCGGAAGTGTACCTCTGGATGTTGTTTCAGCTTGGGGTCTGTGATGATATCCTGGTGTAGCAGGAAGTAGTCTTCTATGACACTGAGTACAATAGAGGTTGAGTATGTTGCAACTTGTGTGGCAGCTTGAGAAGTAGTGTGGCTTCGGAAGCTCCTTGCAGGATTGTTTGGACAATCAATGGAGCCTACTATCATTCATTGTGATAACTATATTTGTGTGAAGCCTTATTTCATCTTGTGTTTCATGACAGAACTAAGCATGTGGAAACCAAATACCACTATATCTGAGATATGGTATTGAGAAAGCAATTCAGTTGAAGTATATTAGCACTGATGAGAAGATGGTAGACATTCTAACCAAGCATCTCTCCAGGATAAAGAGTATGTACTTTCAAGATATTCTTGGTATGGTGGAGAATACAACCCTAACTAAGAAGGAGTCTCAGTATCAATGATCCTCTTTAATGAGTTCTTCTCTATGAGAGAAGTTTGAGGTGAAATCCCTTGTTAATGAGTTCTTCTCTTTGAGAGAAGTTTGAGGTGAAATCCCTTAATGCATTCTTCTCTACAAGAGAATTTTGAGGTGAAATCCCTTGTTCCACCCTCTGGGAGAGCCATGGTGGATGTCATGTGTATGACTCCATGATAGCACCACGTGAGAGAGTCTGTGATGATTTTCTTGTACTTGTGATTTCACCCTCTTGGAGAGCCATGGTGAAACGTCACAATGAGGTGACAACATCACGTTGAGTGATGAGCACTTGTACATACCATCCATGGGTGTAGCCATGATGGTTTATATCATGATGAGGTGATATCCGATATCATGATGAGGTGATATCCTCCTTTCCACACATGGATGTAGCCATTGTGGTAGAAATCACGATGAGTTGATATGTCTTGTGTAGCTGGAAGTATCCTCCCTAGTTGATAGGGAGTGTTGATGTTCAAGCAGCGTCGGGCTCCTACTTCCAGCACTGTACAAAGGAAATTCAAATGTTAGTCTTAACGACTATTTGAATTGCAAGATTATCTGTAGGCTCAATATAATGAAGTAATGTGATCTCTCTAAAAAGGCCGACATCATGCAAATTCATTAAAAGACATTAAGTGAGGCCAACCTCATTTATGAAGGGACGCAATTATTTAGAGTTATATCTCTTGGTTGGAAGTCAACATGAAGTATCAAGGGATGTGTCTCTCCCTTCCCACTTGTATATATATTCGATGGAGTTTCATTGTTACGATTGATTGATTAAGAAAGTTCGCATTACATAGAGGAGCTTGATCTAAGCAGCAGATCATCATTTGTATCAGTAGATTGATCTCTATATTATCATATTCATTTTGTATTTGCATCTAGGAGAGGTGATAATTATTCATTGTATCAAATTCAACATTGTGTAGTGCATGAGTTTTAAGCAGATTTTTTCTCTTAATAATTCAATATATAAGAGATATATTGGATGGGTTTTTCTCCCTTGGGTTGGAGGGTTTTCCCAGGGTATCTGGTTGTGTTCATTGTCTCATGTGTTGCATTTTTTATTGTTCTATTTTGATATCTTTGATCATGTAAAAAAAACAAGAATCACCTTGGATATTCTCACTAGCAGTGGCATTGTTGATAGAATTATAGGAATTAACATTCCTAACCTCTGTCCACCTACTGCTAGTATCAATATCAGTACCTTGATCATTACACCTGTTTGACACTTGGAGGGCCAACTAATCCAATTCAGTAGTTGTGATGGTAAAATGTGAGTCATTTATACCACTTTGGTTTTTACCCTCAGTCATTTCATTCATGTCATCTTTAATATCTTTGCATGGCATATCCGTTATGAGATCATCCAAGCTTACAACAAATAGTGGGTTATTTCTACACCAATAAGGATTATCTCCTATCTTATCATCTACTGGAGAAGTTTCATCATACAGGGGGTTACACCACATTCTTATTGTACTTACATTCACCCATGTTATCTGGGTATGTGGGTCACAATCTCCCACACCTTGAAATTCTTCATCAAAGTCATCTTCATCACTTATACTCAAAATTATGGATCCACATTTTGAAAGATCGTCGCATGAGGAGAAATATCCACCCTCATCCACTTGAATCCCATCATAAACATCAATGGATATCATGTTCGAGGCCACATGTTCCATCTCCACTTCATAAGATGACCTGTATCCAACAAAACAATGATCTGAATCCAACTCGTTACCAGATGAACCACTAGTTTATGTGTCATAGTCTTTAGTTAGATCATAATATAACACCTTCCTCTACTTCTTCTCATCTCTCACAATATCCCAAGGTTGGAAATCAGGCACTACTTCATCATTCTAGTATGGTGCCTCAGTAGCTACATCATTCACTAAACAAACATCATTAACCCATTGTTCATGTTCAAATACATTGTCTTGTTCTAACAACAAAGATTCTTGGTCCTCTTGGTAATGGGATTCATTGATGTCAATATGATGTGACATTTGTCCAGTATGCTCATTATGAATCCCCTCAATGACCCTTATCCAATCAATTACTTGGCTCAAGGCGTGGGGCTTCACCTCTTCTGGCAGAGCACTCAATCCAAATTGATATAATTCACAAAACAAATCAATGCAAGTCAGGGTACTAGGCCTAAATTTTTTAGGTATACCAAGAAAAGAATCAATGAACCTAGAGAAAAGATGGTGAATGGATTCCCCTTCATGCCTTTTCATGTCACACGACCTCTGAACTAAAAATTATCGGTCATCTCTATCATACACAAGTACACAATCCCTTTTAGCCATAGCATAATATTCATGTGGTGTTATTGATGGGCTGGAAACAGCAAGGATCTCATTCCCCTATTTGAATTCATTGTTGATTGACTCATCTACCATGGCAGCATCATGGGGAGTGCTTAAATTCTCATCACAAATATTAAAATCTCCCCGCATCATTGAGTATTTCAAATTGTTCTCAATGTCTATGGAAAAGTGATATGCTTGTTGTAATGTTGTAGGTTCCTTATCTCTCAACAAGTAACTCATCTTTTTATCAAATTCTCCCAAGTATACAACCAAAAACTCAGCATCATTTGGTCTTATATGTGTTGGGATCTCCCTTATCACCTTTGAAAACCAGAGATTAAATGAAGGGACCAACTCATTCTAATCCTTCTCCATATCCATAAATTTTTGCCTGATCAAGATTGGGTCAATCCTTTCTCCAAATTGTTCCATGAAAATCAGTTTGAAATCTCTCCATGAGTGTATTGAGGACTTAGGCAAATAAGATAGCCAGTTTCTAGCATCTCCTTTCAAAGATTGAACAAACAATTTCATAACTACATCTTCAAAGGTCACCTCATAATCTCCCATCACATCAACAAAGTCCTATAGATGTTGATTTGCTAACTCACCTTTAAATATTGGTATCTTATCTATGATCTTATATGGTACAGCATTTGGGTATCCACAAATGCTACTGAAATCCAAGGAGTTCTACCTTTCATTGTTGAAACCTCCCTGATGTGACAAGGGGGGCCCATTGTTTACATCCCTATCAGGAAACATGGCCTGACCAGACATCTTGTTGTACCTAGAAAGATTTGCTACATGCACTACCAGGGATGCTCAAGATCCTTCTACTTAAAACAAAACCTCAAGCTCTTCTCATAATAAATTCCAAGTTCTATTTATGTAAGATCAGGATTTACATGTTCCCTTTATAGCTACATACAATTCCACAACCTTTACTTAGAAACATGCATATTTCAACTACCCTTTCCCTTAAGTTGTGCCTTTTCACTTAATGGGAAGTCATTTACACTTTGAAATAAAAGAATTCTCATAATCTATTTACAGAACAATGCAAAAATACTTGGCCTTCCTGCAACATCCACTTAGCTTTTCCCTTTAGCACATGGATCTGGAACTTCAACATATCCTTTGTTAGGTTCTTTAGTCAAAGTCGCCACCTCCCATTGAGAGGAAATAAATGAAACAAAATTTATTATTACATCAACACGTTCTGGATCTAACTCCTCACCGGAGTCACTTTCATATCCTTTGAGTTATGTTGCAGCCCATTCTTTGACTAGGGTGGAGAATTATTTAAGATATGAACAAATTAACCATACTATTTACACCATTTGACTCTGTGATTCAAAAATCTGTGTCTGAAGAGTAGAATTGTTCCCCAGCAAAGTCACCAATCCTGTTGGTGTTTTTTTCTAGTACACATTAAGAGAGCTCTAGAAGATATCCATCCTTCATTATCAAGCATCTTATAGATGAATGGCCAACTCGACGGGTATAAGGTTTTAAACCTTTGACCCCTACACTTTAGGCTCTGCGAGACCAGGGAGGGTATTTCCCAGCGAAGTTCACACAAATTCAACTAAATGAGTGAATATATTGCATAGATATGTTCCCCTTCATCCAAATAGATATTATTTGGAAAAACGTTGGCCATCTTTCACACAAATAACCCTCCATTTGTTTGGAACAGGGTTTCATTTTAGACTTGCATCTTGGAATAAGCAAAATTTGGTTTAATATTATCATCATTATGAGTCCTTGACAAGGTATATTGGGTGCTTTACTAAATTACAGAGACATACATAAGATAAACCAGTGCCTCATCCATTGGGAACAGGGTCGACCACATGACAATCAGTAATGCATAAATCATGAAATCAATGGCTTATTTTCATAATGCCTTACACTATGAAAATTCATAGTTACCAAAACACAACTCCTTATCAGAATCCTGGGTAATTGCTTACAAACCTACGAATCCCCTCAAGTATTTTTAATTACCCCTTAGGCTAAAACAAGAAACAAAATTGTACATTCAATTAAACATTGAAAGAAAAATGATAAAACGCTTGGTTTCTCATTTATAATATTGTAATAATCACTTACAGGAGAGCAGATATCTTGGTTTTACAAATTCATCACAATATCAAAGACTTATGCAAAATTATCTAAGATTATCATGTATAGGACTTGAACCCAAGACAATACCCTAATTTTTCATATATACATTATGTTTTGCATTCTTATTCAGCATATACCCAAGCTGTTTTGGGACTAAAAAAGAATATGATCCCCCCTGAAATGAACCTTGAAATCCCTTTTATAGGCCAAGGGAGCAACAAGCAAAGGGTTCATTTTAGTTACATTTCACGATAATTTAAAGGTCATTTTTTTCCTCGTGGGGTTTCATTCTCGGATAGTTATATTTTCATTTGCACATCATAGGAAAGAAAAAAGAAAAAAGAGGCACCAAGCCATCAATTGCAGATACCACACAAGCCTTCCAAAAGGCATCACCATCATAATCCACACTTTTCCCAAAATAGGAAAGTCACCATTAACCTTAATAGCAAAAAATCCCTTATAACAACCATGTCAAGAAACTACATCACCACACCCGAGACCCAATCATTACCAATCAAAGCACATGAGCATTACCCAACCTTGTTACCGGTTGAGCAGATGCCCTCACCTAGCCTCCTTATAAAGAGTGGAGTTGTAACTACCACCTCCTCATTTGAGTCAGTATAGGGCACAAGGGAAATAGGGTAATGGCCACTACCAAGGCCAATCCCTTCATTCTCCTCCAAAGAGCTATCGCTAATCACCACCAGAGAACTATGTTTGTCAGAAAAAACCCCAGGGCCCACCCCTATCCTCGTTAATTCTTTCACAAACACTTCGGGCTCCTTCTTATCAAGCTTGGCTAATTCTTTTGAACAGGCTTGTGGTTAGATATTATAAGCATCTCTGACAGTAGAAGCTCTCTTGGTCCACTTATGAGTGCTTCTCTTAGCTCTCGGAATGACTGGTGCTTACTTAACATCAAGCACCTTCTTAGGTTAATAAGCTAGTGGTTCCTATGAGCTCAAACATCATGACCTACGCACTGGTGTGGAGTAAGAGGTCGATTGACTCATTTTGTTTGCAAAACGAACCTGATATGTATCAGAAAACCAACAACCTTCACCAAGAGAACCCCAGATAAAGGCAACACAAGCTACACTAGCACCAGATACAAAATAGGTTACCGAAACACAGCAGGAACAACATATTCATCAAAGCACCAGCTTACCACCCTAGCGAGAATTCACCCGACAACTTACTACCTAGCGCTTGTGATAATTGGCCAAAGGCACTGATTTGAAAATAGAATAGTGAATAATCTAAAGGACGATCCTCATTAAATAGAGGAAATCTCAGCATGCTACAATTAATGACCATCCTGGTTCACTCTCGTGGCTGAAAAAAATAAATCACTTGCATGTCGCATCTCAACCATTGATCGTCGTGGATTAAAACTCAATCAATGAGGATCATTAAGGATCACCACTTTCTTTACTAGTTGTACTTAGAAACAGTGAATAATTTCTTTAAAACCACCATGTATTCGGCCATATCCCAAGACCATCAATCTTGACACACGCGTCGTCGATCCTACAACCACAAGAAAATCCAAACCACAAATTGAAAGGATCGCCCATCGCTAGTTCATCCTTCCCATATGTGTCTCATCAAGCAATGGCTGAGAAGCTAGTGATGAAACATCAACTGTAAATATTAATCGTGCAAGGGTCCCAACCGTTAGTACTTAACCACATTGCCCAGCGTGCATTGACAACTTCCCGTGCCATTCAAACCCATGATAAACCGAGCATGTGCAATGAAGAAACTTAACCCATCGGTGGTCTCGGGTTCAACTACATCCTGCACAAGACAACCAGCAATAGTTAAGAGAGTAGTGATGGGTCAAAATGTTGACCAAATCGCTCATCAGGCATTACTTCCTCATGGACACAAACGAACACGTGAAAGCATACAGGTGGCCAACACAAAAGAGGAAGGGCATCACTCATCATGGGTTACTCATGGGAATTTTAAAATGAACAAGCAACGAGCAATGAGAAAACATAAAACCCGACTTAAGGAAAGCTAACAACATGTGCGCCAAAAGTTGCTTTTAGAAGGATGAGCTAGTCACAACGGGCAGGATAAAGAAAGGGCTAGTAAACCACAAGACACAAGGCCATGAAGGAATTAAGGAAAAGATTGAGAACCAACATGACCAGTCAACTCAAAAATAGAAAGTCGGAAGCCAAAAGGGGTGTGAACATGAAAAATTCATAAAACCAGGACCTTAGGGCAATGACCATGAGAGTTTAACTTTAAATTTTTCAATGGAACCAAGAAAATCTTAGAGGTTCCACTAGATCAAACAAATAGAAATCTATCATCCATACTTATATTAAAGAATCATAACTACTTATAAGGCTCAATAATTGTTGCAAGCACCATTATTGCTTTATCGTTTATACATGTGTGTGTGTGTGTGTATTCAACTTACTTCCCTTATTGATTGTCATTTATCTTTATTTATTTCTTGAACCAACTCCCTCTTCCCACATATTTCGTCTTTCAACTCTTATTGATGTATCTTTTGTTGCACTCAAGAAATACTCTCATATTCTCCCTATTTTTGTTACATATATATGTGCTCTTTTTCCTTTTTTCCAAGCTACTAGTTTTATCCATATTTCTAATTGATCACCAGATTGATGCCTTCCTCCAATAAATTGTCTTCTCTTTAACATATTCCCCTCAAGGAGAAAATTCATGCATCCTTTCATAGGTTATATCCCTTGCAAAGATTCATGCCTTTCCTCAATGGAGTGTTGACTTTCTTGATTAATTATTATTATTTTTGTTGTTTATTTTACTGTCTTCTTTCCAAAATGAAGTGCTTCCTTTTAGGCTCTTCACTTTATTTTTTATGCATACCTTTTGAGGCTAAATGGCCTTTCTTTACCTTGATTGATCATTCATAAGTGGCTATGATTTATTATAGTTGCAATTCATTTTTATAATTTAATAAAGGTATGCCTTTAATTTAAAGATAGGGAATCGCTACTATTATTACTAGTGTAGCACAGACTGTAGGGTTTCAGATTTGGGGGATGACATATATGTGTACAAATATATCTAAGAATTACTTAAAGTTGCTCAAATTTCTTGTCAAATTCTTGTATTATTTATATTTAATATTATATATATTATTATTTATATATTATGATAATAATATTTAATTGTTAGTATTTATATTTTAATATTTACAATATTATATTTGATAACTATAATTATAATACTATCTTGTGATAATTATAATTATAATAATATTAAATTTCTAATATTTCTTTTTATAATTTTAATATATATATATATAGTTATTTATCTTATTTATCTTTATGTCTTAGTGTTATAATTTCGAGATCATGACATTCAGTTATATTGACAATGTTAGATCAATTGAGAATGGCCTCAGTCATTTCCAGATCAATCCTCGACTTTATTCTAATAAAATGTCATAGATGCATCAGGGCCTCTCTCACAAATTCACACTTTTTATAGATCAACAACTACTTGTTTTCCTTCATCAAGACCAGTGAGTGGAAGCTAGATGACTATTTCATTAATGTTAACAAATTCTCATCATTGTGATAAATTTCTAATAATACATACTAAAATTTTCTTAAGTACACGTAATTTAATCAGGAGTAGTCTTTCCAATGTGTAGTCTTAAATCCATTGATTGGATTGTATGCCAAAGAGCATTGGATATATACCTAGTCATCCAAGTGTTCCCCAGGAGTATATCTTCCCAAGAAAGAGAAGCAATGAAGATCAATAAATAATGCAATTCAGCTTTGTGTTTGAAAAATAACCAATAAACTCTTCATCAATGAATTCCTTTGTGTGTTTGATAAGGAAAAGAACCAGAGGATGATGAACTAGATAACTCTTTAAACAATGATTAAAAAAGGAAACAAAGCAGCCAGGGCCTCTTGAACATAAGAACCCTTGGTGCCATTCACAGTAATGACTGGCCTAAGAAAATTGGAAACCTTTGAGCTCTTTGGTTTGATTATAAAAGTTTGACCTATCACACATCAAATATCCTTGAAAAAAGAAGTCGAATGCCTTGGTGCAAGTAGACACTTTCAAATATTTTTCCATTATCATTCTGGGCGACAATGTTATTTTGTAGTAGATAAGTAAGTGAGAATTAAAATAGCTAGTTGCAATGAACTTGTCTTTTTTATGTCTGATGTGTATTTAGTAATTATTTTTCTAGGAACCTGATCAATTAACTATGTAGTGAGATTATGCTAACAAAATGTTCTAACCAAAAGAAATCAACATTCATAAACCTGCATCATCTTGTGTTTATAGCTAGGCCCAACTGTAGTGAAGCTAAAATATCCCCCTCCATTGAGCAAGACATATTAGGAATGAAAGAATAATAGAGATAAATTGAACGATCTTTTGAGGAAGTGCAAAATAAACAACTAAAAAAATTAATGGATGGAAATAATTACAAAGATTGATCAAATCAAAGAAACATCCTATCATCAAAATATTCAGATTTTGGCTTGATAAATATCAGCAATAGAGAGGCTATTCTAGGAGTTCATTGAATCAGGAAGCATCTCACCAAGGAAGAACATTTATGTCAATCCAGTATTCCTTGCTCAGATCAAGGGATACTATGACCAATAAAAAACACTTATCCCATTCTAAGGATCCATGAATTGTCATATCTTTTGTTTAAAGACTGAAATTAGATATTGGATTGTTCCTAAAGTAGAACCATTGCAAAAATTATGAAGAGGATATGTCCATTCTTGATTGAAAGAGAGTTTTTTTACATAATTAAAGGACATTCAAAACAAGAAAAACATATCAAAATCAATTGAAGTGTTTTTCAAGAGATGGGGCCATGTGGGAACATATCAAAAGCAAAAAAAAGCAAAACATTCAGTTCTTTTCTTTCAAAGATTGAGGACATTCATTGAAATTAAGTCCTAACATAAGGCCAATGCATCTCTATATATCTAATAATCCTAGTGATATGTAAGTTGATCATTCACTGGGTTATTGATTTTACAATATTAAAAGAAGGTTGTAAATGAATCTAAATAGCCTTAATAAATATTTACTATGGTCTGAGAGATAGATAGGATTGAATGTTAGTATTCACCAATAATATTAAATATATTCTTAATAGATAGTAATTAGACCTAAATCTCCTAAATTAGCCTCAATTAGGGGGAGAATTCAAGGGTTAGATATCAAAAAATATTACAATTCTTCTTAGGTGTTCATTGTTTCAGCAATTTAAAACAAAATGCAATGCACAGAGTTGTTGCTTTGTTTCTGAAACAAATAGGGAATACCAAAAATGCGGAATAACACAATAAATTAAATGAAGAAACATAGCTGGGCATGCAATATTTGCTTCTTCTATTAACTCAAAAATAACATTACAAAATGATTCATAAACTAAAACTACGAACTACAAACTACTGGGAGCAATCTGGAGCTACTCATACAAACTGACAACAATCAGAAGCTTTTGGAAGCTCATTGTTCTTCCACTACACTAAATGATAAGGAGTTGTCTTCCGCTCCTTGCACACACTGCTACCTATATGTTTCTATCAAGACCTATCTTCTTCTCACTATATACACACCCTGAGCTTCTCAGAACTGTTGTTCATGCTCACAAAAACATTCTTTATTGCTGCTGCAACTTCAACCTTTTCTGCAACTTATTTGCTGCTGCAAAATATTCTTAACTACCTACATTCATTCATTCCTTTTTCTATTCAAAAAATTACCTTTGAAAATTTGAATTCACCTACTGCAAAAAATTTTGGAAATTCAAAATGGCACAATAAATTATGAGTAGTCAAGAGCCAAATAGGGATTAAAATCCCCAAAAAGAAACAACTGTTGAAAGCTCCTGATGGGTAGGTGAAACTGGGGGCTAACGTGAGAAAGAGGCTCAATCAGAAAATTAAATATTTCCAACACTCCCCCTATGACTAAGCCATCAAACAACATCATTCTTCATTCAAATCAACAATACGTAAATTTCTTCTTAGGCGTTCAAAGAAATCTCTACTCAATGGTTTGGTGAAAATGCTTGCAAGCTACTGCTCAGACCTACAAAATTTCATCTTGTTTTCACCATTTTCGACCAATTCTCTTATGAAATGATACTTGATTTCAATGTTCTTGCTTCTTCCATGAAAAACTAGATTCTTCATCAAAGCAATTGGTGAAACATCATCACAAAATATATTTGTTCCATCCTTTTGTTCTTCCTTCAAATCTTCTAAGGTCCTCCTTAGCCAAATAGCTTGGCATGCTACTACATTAGTTGTTATATATTCTACTTCAGCTGTAGACAAAGAAAATATGGGTTGTTTCTTGGAAGCCCATGAAATGACTCTCAAACCCAAGTGAAACACATATCCAAATGTGCTCTTTCTATCATCCACACTCCCTGCCCAATCACTGTTCGTATAACCAACCAACCAAAAATATTTGTTTGCACTATATAAAATACCATATCCTTTGGTTCCATTCACATACCTCAGGATTCTTTTACCCACTTGCCAATGTGACTCTTTTGGAATCTCCATAAATCTAGAAATCACTTACATTGTGCATTATATCAGGCCTAGTTGTTGTTAAATACATTAAACTTCCAACCAAAATTTTATACATGATCGGATTCACATTGCTGCTGCAATCATCTTTGCTCAACTTCAGATCTATGGTTGTTGGTGTGAGAGTAGGCTTGTTATCTTGCATCCTAAACCTCTTCAAAATCTTTGTTGTATACTTTTCTTGAGAGATAAAAATACCATCATGCATTTGTTTTACTTCTATGCCTAGAAAATACCTCAAGAGACCTAAGTGTTTCATTTCAAACTCTCTTTTCATGGTCTCTTTAAAATCAGCAATGAGGAAATCATCATCCCCAGTGAAAACTAAATCATCAACATACAAGAAAACAATTAAAATCTTACCATCAGTTTCCTTGATGTAAAGATTGGGCTCACCATCGCTTTTTCTAAAGCCATTGCAAAAAAAATATGAGTCAATCATGTTGTACCATGCCCGTGGTGCTTTCTTTAGCCCATAAAGAGGTTTCTTTAGCCTGTATACCTTTTTTTCTTGATCCGAAACTTCATAACCAGGTGGTTGATCCACATACACTTCCTCTTTCAAAACTCCATTTAAGAAGGAAGACTTCACATCCATTTGAAATACCTTCCACTTGTGTTGGGCTATAATTTCTATGACTTCCCACATGGTTTCCATCCTTGCAACTAGAGCATATGGCTCATCATAATCTCTCCCAAACTTCTATTTTTATCCCTTGACAACTAATCTTATCTTATGCCTCTTTATTCTTCCATCAACATTTCTTTTGGTTTTATAGGCCCATTTCACTCCAATTACTTGCTTTTTGGAATGAAAATCAGTTAGCTCCCATGTTCTATTCCTCTCTATTGCATCTATCTCCTCATCCATGGCTTCACACCATTTCTTTTCTTTCACAACATCCTCCAAATAAATTGGATCACTATGAGAAAATAATGCAAAATTCACACTCTTATCAAACCCTTCATCATACCTTTGATTTTGGTAGATCTCCCTTAGAATCTTGGTATTTCTTGGCATTAGGGAGGCAAGAGTGGGGTTTTAACTTCCATTGTTGCTACTACTTTGCTGAGAAGACCCTGTTAGGAGTTGTTTGGAGCTCTCTATTTGTATCTATGCAGCGGTCCAGAGCGATTAGGAGCTACTACGGGCTCCATAGTATCATCTTGTTGCTCTTCCTATTCTTTTTTTGTATCAACTAGATCTTTTGGGAGCTATCGAGAGCTTTCAAGATCTATCAGGCCAAGCCAAAATTCATCCTCTAAGAACTTCATGTTTTTCTTGATAACAATTTTCTTGGTGACTGGGTTATATAGCCTGTAGGATTTGGAATCTTCACTGTAACCCATGAAGATGCACTTCTCACCCTTTTCATCCAAATTTTGTCTCTTCTCTTTTGGCACAAATGTATATTCCACACACTTGAACACTCTCAAGTGCTCAACCTTCCACTTGTATTTTGTCCATGTCTCTTGTGGAATCTTGTCATAAAATTCCTTTTTAGGACTTCTATTTATCAAGTAAATTGTTTTTGCTACAACTTCACCTCAATATTCATTTGGGAGTCTCTTGTCTTTGAGCCTGCTTCTTTCCATCTGCACAATGGTTCTATTTTTTCCTCCCAGTCACTCCATTTTGTTGTGGAGTATAGGTTGTTGTTAACTCCTTCTTAATTCCATGTTGCTTGCAAAAATTCACAAATTGATTGGAGGTATATTCTCCCCCTCTATCTGACCTTAGGTCCTTGATGAAATGTCCACTCTCCTTTTTAACCTAGGCTTTAAACATTACAAACTTGTCAAATGCTTCAAATTTATGTTGCAAGAAATAAACCCATGTCTTACAGCTATAATCATCTATGGAGGTCATAAAATAGATGCTCTTACCAATAGAAATTTTTTACATATGTTGGATGTTGTGGTTGTGTTGCTGATATGTGGTTGTCATTGATGTCAAGACTATTAGCATTGGTGATGCTTAAGGTTGTATATGTTGAGGATATTGAGAAAATTGTAATAAATATGTTTGCAAGCAGCCAGTGAAGCTAAGAAGGTCAGAGTGGTGAAAAGTTTTGTATGTTGATTTTTAGGTGTTTCACTCTAATACGTTTATTGCTGAACCTATATAGTATGTTGTCCGAAATTCTCAGTGGTATGCATCAATATTTGTGCAAGTTAAGTGTTTCAGTGTTCCTACAGTCATTCTGGTACTGTAGCAATTGTTCTTGGAAGAAGAAGTTGGAATTCTGGAAATTCCAGTTGTTGTGTATGTTCCTATGACGTTCGTGGATGATTCTAGATCATGTTCTATCTTTTTTTCATGTTCGTGTTATTTGGTGTCATCGTGATCAAATATTTTTTCGATGTATGTATGGGTTTTCATGTTCTTGGCCGAAATGATGGTGGTAGCATGTTGTGGATCCTTATGGATTAATTTCTTGTTGTTTGGCATATTCAAGGATGTTGATTTGGGTCCTCTCTATGTTGTGACTGACTTGTGTTGGTGTGCATAAAGATTTATTCATGTATTGAGGCCAACAGTTGTAATTCATTTATTATTTGTGGCCAACGAAGTTGTGTATGTAAATCCTTGTAGCAGATATATAAGAGTGATCGGTTTCCTCATTTTTATGCATGGGATAAAAAAATCTCAATGCGTGTATGTGCGAACAAAGGTCAAATCATTTAAGTTCAGAGCAGAGTGTGAAGGATTTTGAGCGAAGTCTTTATGTGCCTAACTGGAACTGTCATCAAGATTTTGTAGAAGCTATTTTCTCAGTTCATCCCACTTAGATGGTTTTAATCTGATTGTCTTATGTAAGGCAGTGAGCCTTCCTTTGAGCAGTGAGCTCTAGGTAGTGTGCCTAAATGCAAGTGCATTCCCTATTCATTTTTCATTATACTTTTAACAGGGTATAATTGTGGATTAACCTTCACCGTAGTTTTCTCCCTTAACAAGGTTTCCATGCAAAAATCTTAGTGTTATGTGTTTCTGATGTGTTGCTTAATTCTTGCTTTCACTATTAATCATCAGATCTGGAACTAAAGGTTAATAAGTTTGATTAATTTTTAATTTTTGTGACAACTGATTCACCCCCGCTCTCAGTTGTATCTTCTTGTTTTGCCAACAATTGGTATCAGAGCTAGTTCCTCTGAAGGTGAAGCTTAATAGCTTGAGGTGATCCGAGATGGCATCTTACAAGAAGGATAGTCCTAGATTCGATGGTACAAACTACTCTCTATGGAAAGTTAGAATGGAATGTCACTTTAAGTACATTGGTGAACCCTTCTAGAAGATTACAAAGAATGCATATGTTATTCCTCAGAATGGTCCCTCTACTGTTGATGAGATCAAAGAATGTAAAATCAATACCAAGGCTATTGAAGCATTGGTGAGTGGTTTGATAGATTTTGAAATGACAAATGTGATAGGTCTGAAGACTGCACATGAGATCTGGAAGAAGTTGGAAACATTGTATAAAGGAGATCCACTAGTAAAAGTTGCTAAGCTACAAAGTTTAAAAGGAAAATGGGAGGACATCAAGATGAGTGAATATGAGAACATCCACTCCTTCTCACAAAAGATAAATGAACTGGTGATGAGCATCAGATGTGTTGGTGGTGTCTTGGAAGAATATGAGATTGTGGTGAAGATACTTAGATCTATGCCTCCTTCCTACAAATCAAAAGCTCATGCTATTGATGAAATCAGGATAGTGACAAATCTAACAAGAGATATGTTGATTGGAAAACTTGTTGCCTTTGAGTTGAGAGAATTTGGTGAGTCTACTCCTAAGACTGAATCTGCATTCAAAGCTACTGTATCTAGGAAAATCAAACAAAGATATGATCTGGGAGTAAGTTCCAAGAAGACATTCAGGTATGAAGAAGAGATGAAATAGATTGAAGATGAAGAAAGAGAGTTAGAAGAACTGGAAGCACTGATTGTAAAAAGAGAAGCCAAAGGTAATGGTATGTACAAAGGAAAGTTACCTATTAAATTTTTTTCCTACAGTAAAATATGTCATTTTGCATCAAGGTGTCCTGAAAGAACTTCTAAGTACAAAACTAAGAACACTAGATTTCAAAAGAAATTTTATTATGTTGAAGAAGGTGTTACTGATGATGAATTTGATAAAGAAGTTGGAAATGAAGATGAATGGGTATTTATTGCTATCAAAGAAAATAGTTAGGTGTCCACTGAATCTACTGGTAATGTGAATGTTGAGAAAGCTCTTGCAACCAAAGTTGAAGAAAAGGATGAGTGGGTAATTGATAGTGGATGCTCACATCATATGACTAGTGAAAAAAGTAAGTTTGTAAGTTTGGAAAACTATGATGGTGGTATTGTAAGATTTGGAGACAACACTTCTGGTGTGATTCATGGCAAAGGCACTATTTATTTTGGTGGTAAACATAATACTGATGATGTTCTTTATGTAGAAGTCTTAATACATAACTTGTTTAGTGTTGGATAGATGGTAGACAAGGGTTACAATCTTTAGTTCAAGGATGGTAAGTGTAGGATACTAGGAAATTCAGGAAATTTAATTGCTTCAGGTACAAAGACAAGAGGTAACATTTTTCACTTAAGTACTGTTGGTGAAAGTTGTTCGATTTCTCAAATAGATGTAAGCTGGTTATGGAATAGGAGGTTGTGTCATGTGAACTTTGATAACATTATTGTTGAGTGCTTCTGGCTTAGATTGTCTAGTAATTTTTTTGCATCAACGTTTTGAATCACACTTTGTGATTCCTCATCAGGATAAGGAGAGAAAAAGGAGAAAATGAATAGGCATAGACCCAAGAATGATTTTTGGGTCTGCACCTATTCAATTTCTCCTTTTTCTCTCCTTATCCTGATGATGAATCATGGAGTGTGATTTGAAACGTTGATGCAAAAATATTACTACACAATCTAAGCCAGAAGCACTCAACAATAATCTTCATGGATTGTGGAAATATATTATCTTTAATTTGATAACATTTTCAAAATAAGTTCTTCTTAAGCAGAAAAATATCTTCCTAAGATAGTGAAGCCTACCAACACTATGTGCAAGGAATGTTATATGGGAAAGAAAACTAGAAACTCTTTTTGAAGCAAACAACATAACTCTAATGGAGTTCTGGAATTGATACACATTGATCTATGTGGTCTCTCAAGAGTCAAAAGTCTTCAAGGTGAAAGGTACTTTATGTTTCTTATTGATGATTATTCTAGAATGATATGGGTTACTTTCTTGAGAGAAAAACATGAAACATTAGATAAGTTCAAAAGCTTCAAGGTTATGGAAGAAAATGAGACAGGTTAGAAGATCAAATGCCTAAGGTCAGATAGAGGTGGTGAATTCACTTCTAGGAAATTCAATACTTTTTGTGAAGAACATGGAATTCAAAGACAACTATCTACTCCCTAGACCCCTCAATAGAATGGAGTTGTTGAAAGGAAGAACATAACCATTCTAGACACTAATAGAACCATGATGTTGGAAGAAAATGTTTCTCATTTCTACTGGAGAGAAGTTGTAAGCACTGTTGTGTACACTATCAACCAGGTAAATGTCAACAGTAATTTTGGTAAGACTCCTTTTGAGCTATGGTTTGGTTATAATCCTACTGTAAAGTATTTCAAAAAAATTGGAAGAAAATGCTACATCAAGAGAGATGATGATATAGGAAAGTTTGAGGCTAGAAGTGATGAAGGAATCTTTCTAGGTTACTCCACTAAGAGTAAAGCTTACCGGTGTTTTAATTAAAGGTTGAAGAAAATGGTTGAAAGTGCTAATGTCAAAGTTGATGAAGATATTGATAGAACATCTAGATATAGTGGATATGAATCAGATGATAATCATGACAACACTAACAATGGATAAAGTGTTCAGACACAGAGTCAACTAAAAATTGTTCTGGTGAACCAAGGAAATCAAGAAGTGGAAACTAGCAAAAGTGCTAAAGGAAGAGCAGAACAAATTGAAGTCAAAGAGATCTCTACAATTCCAAGGTATGTAAGGTGAAATCATTCTGATAGTCAGATCATTGGTGATAAGAATAAAGGTGTACAAACTAGAAGGAGAATCTTAGAAGAATATTGCATGATTTCAAAAACTGAGCCTAACAATATCAATGAAGCATGCAAGGATGAATATTGGATGGAAGCCATGAAAGAAGAACTGATGCAGATACAGAAAAATGAGACATGGGATCTTGTTCCTAGACCTAAAGATAAAAATGTGATTGGAACCAAATGAGGGTTTTAGAATAAGCTGAAAGAGTAAGTTGTAGATATTTTCACTAAGTCATTGCCTAAGGATACTTTTGAGTATCTCAGAGGCAAGTTAGGGGTGATATCCCCTCTTGATAAGAACTAAGTGATGCAGGTCTTTGCATCAGTCTATGAATTCATAGCTATATCTTATTCTGGATTGATGTTGTGGTGGCTGCTACTCAAGGGGAGTATTCAGATGTTTTAAGTTATGTGGTTCAAAGCTTGTGTAACTTTTCCATTGATGTCAAAGGGGGAGAAGTGCAATGTGAAAAACCTTTGTGGAACAAAGGGGGAGTTTATTGGAAAGAAAGCTAGTTGGGTTGATGGTATACTTTTTCACATCATGTGTTGCCATCAATGCCAAAGGGGGAGATTGTTGGATGTTGGTTGTGTTGCTGATATGTGGTTGTCATTGATGTCAACGCTATTAGAATTGGTGATACTTAAGGTTTTATATGTCGAGGATATTGAGAAAATTGTAATAAATATGTTTGTAGGTAGCCAGTGAAGCTAAGAAGGTTAGATTGGTGAAAATTTTTGTACGTTGATTTTTTAGGTGTTGCATTCTAATGGGTTTATTGATGAACCTATCTAGTATGTTGTATTGAGAAAATTGTAATAAATATGTTTGCAGGCAGCTAGTGAAGCTAAGAAGGTCAAAGTGGTGAAAAGTTTTGTACGTTGATTTTCAGGTGTTGCAATCTAATGGGTTTATTTCTTAACCTATCTAGTATGTTGTCTAGAAGTCTCACTTGTACACATCAAGATTTGTGCAAGTTAAGTGTTTCGGTGTTCCTACAGTCATTCTAGTATTGTAGCAGTTATTATTGGAAGAAGAATTTAAAATTATGGCAATTCCAGTTGTTGCGTATGTTCCTGTGACATTCGGGGATGATTCTAGATCATGTTCTATCTTTGTTGCATGTCTGTGTTATTTGGTGTGATCATGATCAAAAAAAAATTTGATGTATGTTTGGGTTTTCATGTTCTTGGCCGACATGATGGTGGTAGTGTGTTTTGGATCCTTATGGATTAATTTCTTGTTGTTTGGCATATTCGAGGATGTTGATTTGGGTCCTCTCTATGTTGTGACTGACTTGTGTTGATGCGCATAAATATTTATTCATGTATTGAGGCCGATAGTTGTAATTCATTTATTATTTGTGGCTGATGAAGTTGTGGATGTAAATCCTTGTAGCGGATATATAAGAGCGATCGGTTTTCTCATTTTGATGCATGGGATAAAAAAAGTTCAATGTGTTTATGCAAAGTGTATGTGTGAACAAAGGTCAAATTATTCAAGTGTAGAGCAGAGTGTGAAGGAGTTTGAGCGA
>CM021101.1:873223232-873323606 GCA_007115665.2 Sequoiadendron giganteum
TCTCTTCTTTGACAAAATACTTAAACTAGCATAGCCTAAGTGTCCATACCTAAGATGCCAAATATTTGAAGGGTCTTGAATGACTATCTTGAAGGTTGCTTGCTGTTGTGCTACTATACATTTTCCTGTAGCTACGGACTGAGCCAAGAAACACCTTTCCAGCCTCAATGGAAACCTTTTATTCTTCGCCATTGGCACTGCTACAATTATTTTCTTGCTTCCATCCTTCTCATCAATAATGCATTCACCCTTCCCCATCAATACCTTGTATCCTTTTTGGATCAGTTGTCCAATACTCATGATATTGTGCTTTATTCCAAGGGAAAAATAAACATCATCAATCTCCTTCTTCTCATCTTGCTTGGTCTGAAACAAAATAGATCCTTTGCCTGCAATTAGAACTATTTCATTGTTCCCCATTTTTAATTCAGACTTGACATTTTTATCAATGAAAGAAAACAATCTTTCATTTCCACTCATGTGGTTGCTACAACCACTATCTAAAAACCATACCTCATCACTAACTTTCTCAGTAATGTTGCACATGATGAAAGCCTTTTGTTGATTACCTTCATCCACCTTTTCATCAACTACTTTGCACATTTCTTGGACTGATCTCTTTTTTTTTTCCAGCAATCACTTGTGTTATGGACAAACTTATGGCAATAATAACATTCAACATTTCTCTTATCACCCTTCTGACTCACGTTGTTGTTCTTCTTGGCTTGTCGAGAGTTGGACTAATATTTTCTTGCTCCCTCTTGGTTGTTTGCTCGTCCTGAGCTATCATCACTAGCACTTCCACATCCAAATTTGCCTCTACCACATCCAGAGTTGTTTCTACCTCTCCCCCTGCTTCTTGCACTATCTTGAGCTTTGAATTCTTGCTCATGGGAAGAACTTGCAGAACTATTTATGCATTGCTCATTGGTTTACAGAGAACCCATCAGCTCATCAATGGACAACATTGAGAGGTCCTTTGCCTCTTCAATGAAAATCACAACTACATCAAACTTTTAGTGTAAACTTCTAAGGATTTTCTCCACAATCCTTTTCTCTTCCATGGATTCTCCATTCACCCTCAACTGGTTTATCAAACTAGAAGTTTTTATGTGAAATTCTAAGATACACTCACTATCCTTCATTTGGAGGGTCTCAAAATCTCTTTGAAGCATCTAGAGCTTAACCAATTTGACTTTATTAGTCCCTTTGTAACTAGTTTGGAGGATTTCCCAAGCTTCTTTTGCATACTCAACTACTGCTATTTTGGGAAAAATGGCCTTTGTCAAGGCTACTTTAATCAAACTCAATGATTTTTCATCTTTCCTCCTTGACTCCTTCAACTGGGTCTTCTGGTTTTTTGTGAGGGCAACATATGTTGTTGGATCAGTCACATCATTGAACCCACTGATCAAAAACTCCCACAAATCATTTGCAACCATTATGGTCTTCATTTTCTTTGCCTAAACATCATAGTTTTGTCTATTAAATGGTGGTGGTTGCTTCCAACTCTTACTTTCATCTCCATCCATGTCGCCAACAAAACAAACTAAATTCAAACACCTAGAAAAGAAAATTCCCAACTCACTCAAGATGTAGGGCCTTCCAGCTCTGATACCATGTCAACAATTTAAAATGAAATGCAATGCACAGAGTTGTTGCTCTATTTCCCAAACAAACAAGGAATACTAAAAATGCAGAATAACATAATAAACTAAATGGAGACACACAGTTGGGCATGCAATATTTTATTCTTCTGTTAACTCAAAAATAACATTACAAAATAATTCATAAACTGAAAATACAAACTACTGGGAGCAATTTGGAGTTGCTCATACAAACTGACAACAATCAAGAGCTTCCGGAAGCTCACTATTCTTCCACTACACTAAACAATCTAGAGATGTCTACCGCTACCTACACACACTGCTACCTATCTCTAGCTATCAGGAGCTATCTATTGTTGACTGTATACACACCCTGAGCTTTTCAGAACTATTGTTCATGCTCACAAAAACATTCTCTGTTGATTCTGCAACTTCAACCTTTTCTACAACTTACTTGCTGCTCACTTCTTCTTACTGCTGTAAAAACTTCTTAACTATCTACATTCATTCATTCCTTTTGTCCATTCAAAAAATTCCCTCTCAAAATTATTCTTGGTTACTTTATGGATGTTTATCAAAAAAATTATACCACATAATAAAGGCTCACAACAAATATGAGTATCTAATCTATTGGAAAAGCATAGTCAACATTAGAGCCAGGCTAGAGATGGAACATACAAATACAATATTTTTTGTATGTTATTTGATGTCAAGCTTTTAAAATAAGATATGTAGACTAACACACCTAACCCATCAATGCAAGAAATTTTTTTCAACCCCCTCATGAAATTCAAGTCATATGAGACAATCATTAAATGTTAACAAGATTTCGATATTATGTATTAGGTGGTGCTTTTGTAGTGTATCAAATTATGTAATAATGAATTGATATTTTTGTGTAGTTTCAAGTCAATTGTCATTGACTCATGTTCTTATGTTCAAATCGAGATGATTTGTGCTCAACCAGATAATGAAAGCCAACTTTTGCAAATAAGTTTAGATTCAAAACATATGCACATAGAGTCATTGCACTAATACAACAATACTGTTATAAGAACAATAGTGTTTGATTCTTAATTTCTCAAGGCTAAGCTTGTAGAAATTATGAAATATGAAATTGTACTATACAACTTAATTAGAAATTAAGTAACAGTCAAGAGAGGAAGAGAACGTAGAGAATAATTAAGAACACTATATTTATCCTAGAAACCCTCTGAAGAGAGAAAAAATAGACTATGTGTTGGAAGAATGAAGAAGATCATATCTCTTGTTAAAAAAAATTAATCATTGATGTCACCATGATATATGAGTTGCAACTGCAAGACTCTAAGTCACATTAATCTAGTATTCTGAACCGGTAATATAGGATCAGCCTCCAGTATTTTGCTCTACAATCCTCTCTGGTAAATAGCCACTACTTCAATTTTTGGGAAATGGTCTATGACAGAGAAATGCATACATGGATAGGAACTCGTGAGCACAGTTGTTTGTGGTTATCACCAGTATCATTTTGTTGTTTACAATTTAACTATTAGGTCTATTATTGGCCGACCTATCAAGTGGATAAAGATGTAATGGATTAAATTTTGTTTGTGTAATCCATGCCGACAAGCTGTAGTGTGTCACACATTTGAATTACTGTTGAGAAGATTTTTCAAGCTTGCTTGATTGTTATCTTTGGACAATCAAATATATATACAAGATATTTTTTGTAGAATTGGATATGAGTGTGTGTGTGTGTGTGATGTTGAAAAATACAAGCAAATTATATATGGAAGCGAAAAGGGTGAAGGGTGACCTTCTGGCTTGCGAATTTTCTTGAACTACAAAGGAACTGAATTTGCACTTGAGGTGTACTTCCATCAGTTCAACTCTGGTGGTTAGAAAAAATTTTTACTTCATTTGTAGGCAGTGAGCCTCCCATTTTTGGATAGTAAGTCTTGCAGTGAGCCACACTTTTGTAATATATTATAACTGGTTATATTATATTGCGAGTTAATCCTCACCGTGGTTTTTCCCACTCTGGGTTTTCCACATAAAAATTATGGTGTCTCTTGTGTTATGTGCTTCATGTTTTGTTGATGATTCTTCTTATCTTAATTATCATATGCTTTAGATTGATTGGATGGTATTTGTTCAGTAAGTTTAAGAATATACTGATTCACCCCCCTCCCTCTCAGTATATTGGACATTTAACAATTGGTATCAGAGCAAGGTTCCTCTGGAGAAGTCTAACAACTTGAGGGAGATCTTGGAGATTGAACAAATGGAGGATAATGCAGAACTCCAGACTACCCTTGATGATCTTGACAAAGCTAAAAATGAGAATAAAGATCTGAAAGAGAATCTTGATGAAGCAAATGAATGTGTCCAAAAATTGAAGGAACAATTAAGGAAATTCAAAGAGAGACATAGAGAATTCAGTGATCAATTGAAAAAAGCAAATGAAGATACTACTAGACTAAAGTTGCAAGTGGAAGAAAAGAAGAGGATTGAAGGATGCTTGAATACAAAGATAAAGAACAAGTCTGATGAGTGCTCTAGATTTAAACAAGAAGTGGTAAATCTGAGAGCAGAACTAGAAAAGGAAAAAGTCTGTGAGGATAGTTTCAAAACAAGATCCATCAGGCTTGATGAATTGATTGCAGGACAAAAACCTTCTAAAGACAATAGAGGATTGGGATTAGAAACAAGTGAAAGCTTTAAAGAAATATATGATCAAAAGACTCGAGATAAAGGGAAGCAGAAAATAAATACAGGAAGAAAATCACCTGTCAAATAGCCAAATGCACCAAGGTACCCATCTTTCAATGGCACTTATTTTTCTTGCAACAATTTTGGGAATAAGGCAACTGAATGCAGAAGCAGGATGAATCAGTTTTCTGGTTCTTTCCCTAGACAATGTTATGCCTATAATAAGTTTGGACATAGAGCTAGTGAATGCAGAACTCAGATGATGAATTGGTTTAATGGAGGAAGGATGAATCAATCATTTGTTGGCTATTTCTATACTTGCCAAAAATATGGGAATAAAGTGAATCAGTAAAGAACAAAATTTAATGGAAGTCAATCTAATCAAAGAAATGTTGTCTATTATAATTGCAAAAAACCACAACATATTTCAAAAGTATGCAAAGTAAAAAAGGGAAAACAATTTTCTTCAGTAAAGAAGAATGAACCTAAGAAGAAGGTTGACAAAGAAGAAGTTAAATAAGAAATGAATAAAATATGGAAAAAGAAAGATGAGTCAGGGACTACTGATGCATCTGTACCCTCACCTAGTGCAGATGATTCCTTCAAGAACTAGACCTAGCATGGTCTTAGGGGGAGATTTAGCAAAAAATCTTGAAACCCCTGATTTTGATCGTGTCAGCTCTTGGCTCGAAGAGAGGTCGTAAGAAATAATTGTGCAGAGGTTTTGAAAAAGAAACCAAAAGAAAAGAGGCTTGTATGCTTGTTTGTGGAGCATATTAGGGTTTTTTAGCATAGTTAACGAAATTTGATAGCTTTTCAAATTTCAAGAGCATTAAATGTGAATTAGGGCATCACATTAATCTATAAAGAAAAATCATAAAGGTGTGTCAATCATTTATTCATTTGAAAGAGACGAAGAGCAACTTGGAGCAATTTGGAGTTAATTGAAGAACAACTGGTGCAAACCCTAATTTTGGCAATTTGTGAAGAAAAAGGAAATTTTCAATTCTTTGTTGTTATGAGTCTATTAAAATTCCTTTCTTGAATCCTTTAAAGCTCGGTATATCAGAAATGGCAACTCCTGTAGTCATAAAAATAGTAGAAAGACCTAGGCCCTCCTACAGGAAATACTCAACGAAGGTTTTTGAGGATGACCCCATGGGCGCTTTCTCTTCAGTTTCTCATGGCATCATGCATGTTGGCCCATAGTTGTTGTTGCACTAAAATATTGACCTATTAATGCCTGATACAATTTCCATAGTTAACGGATCCATAGGAGGTGGTTAGTCCATGTCACGAATCCCGAGGGGAGAGTTGACCATTTACCAACAAACTCCCCCTTAGTGTTACTCGAGGGGATTCAAACCCAACACCTTTGGCTCCGATACCATTTATTGGCCCACAATTTTCATTGCACCAAAAGATCAACCTATTAATGCTCGATACAACTGCCAGAGTTAACGGATCCACGAGAGGTGGTTAGTCCATGTCACGAATCCCGAGGGGAGTGTTGACCATCTACCAACAATGCCGATAGAGGATACAAGGATATACATTAGGGTTAAGATAGAGGAATTCAATCATGTAAAATTGATTGAAATATGGTTAAATGAGCTCACAAGAGATGATTTCTTGGTAAAACCTAAATACTCAAATTTGGTGACGAAGAATTTGGATTGTTGGAACAAATTTCCAAATTTTTGTTCTATAGTAGATGATTTGTATGTAAAGCCAGTTCTCAACAAAATGCATGATTAGTTCTTATGGACTCATGAACCACAATTGATAAACAAGGAAGCAATCAAAGCCATCACCAGACTCTGCGACATCGAACCAGTACCTATGCGTAAAGCAGTGAAAAATAAAATGGTAATGAATCTAACTGGTGCAACCTATGACAAGAGGGCTCTCAAAACCTATTACTAATCCAGCCATGAAGTATGCATCCATAATGATTGGCCACAAAATCTACTTCACCAGCAGAGATAATTATGTGTCTATCAAAACTATCTATACTGGTTATGATATGACTATAAATGGTGAAAATTATGACTTATGTGAGCTGCTCAAACAATAGCTTCTTGAAAATCTGAGAATGTCAAAATAAAAGAAGTACCCATTTAATTTTGGTTCTCTAATTGTGTGCCTGTTGTTCTATTTCCTCAAGATACTTCTGAGAAAATCTGGAACAGTGTATTGGGACCCATCCCAACTGGTGGCACATTAGATTTTTGATCACATGCGTAGTTTGGGTGATGTGAACAATGTAGAAAATGCCTTGACGACATTATTTTCTATGTTTAAGAAAAATATGAATGAAAGAGATAGAATTTTGATAAATATTGTTGAGAAATATAAAAATGAGATCATATTTCATGTATCTTCTGATGAGTGTATGATAGAAGCGGTTGAACCCTAGACAATCTGGATTCAACCTCTGGGTTATGAAGTCTCAGAAGATGATGTTGAAGGTTATGTGCAACTCTTATTGAAGAGTCCAAAAGATCCAAATGAACCCTGGATAGGAACTTACGCAGAAAAATCCATGGAAGTCCGTTTGGAGCAAAACAAAGCTAAAAGGAAGAGAAATATTGCGAAAATGCTCAAGAAATGTTTCACAATTGAAGAAATAGTTCGAGGAAGATTTTTTCAAGGGCAGAATTCTGAAGAACTACCTAGTGTAAGGAGATCCGGCAAAACCCCTCCTTCCATGCTAGCTTCTAGACCAGCTACAATGAATTTTGTACCTAGCACTGCTAATAAAGGAAAAGGCTCAGCCACTTCTGGACCTACTACCAGATCAAGAAAAAGAAAAGGTGCGCCTTCGATAGCCCATGTCAAACGAAGAAAACAAAAGGCTACTAGGGAGAAGAATATGAGTTTTACTGATGATCAAGAGGAAGAGGAAGAAGATCCAGCTGCAAAATTGACAAGAAAGAGAAGGGAAAGTTCTTCCTCCGATGAAGGTGCATCACAAGATACCAGTGGTGGCCCAAGAAAATTTCACTATGTGTCATCTTCTAAAGATACTGATGAAGAGAATTTTAATGATGCAAAGAAGGCCAAAGTTACAGAAGAATTTCCCTTGGACCAGGAAGAACAAAAAACCTCTCTGGTAAGACCTGGTTCCCCTCTCAAACTAGATTTTTTGGTGAATAATACGGTGAATCAAGATAACATGGTGAAGTCCACAATGGAAGTGTATAATTTAGTAGGATAAGATGATAAAGAAACAATAATTTTGGTCATCATCAAATATTTCATTATTTTGGAAGCTAAATGGGATAACATTAGGTGTTATGTTCCTGAAAATTTATGGGAAATGCTGATGAAAAGAAGAGTAGAGGCAGTTGAGCTAGAAGAGAAAATAAGAAATAAAGAATGTAAAGAAATTGCATCCTCTCTGTCTCTGGATAATTTAGAATTTTTGAAGAAGATTTGTGCTAAAATGTTTAGGGAGAAAAGAAGAGTTAATACCCTGATGATAAAATATAAGAAAGAAATCAGAGGAATAAGGAAGGAAACAATAAGTATTGTCAAAGATACTACGAAAAGGTATGGCATGATTGGTGCATTCAATTCAACATTTGAACCTAGAAAAGAAACTTCTACAAAAGTTTTGGAAGAACCTCCTTCTAGTGTTACTGATGATAATATACCTCTGGAAGTGAATGACACCAATATCCCTCCAGAAACAAGTAGTACAGACATTCTACCAAAAATCAATGCTGCTAATGAGAATCCAAAAAATGAAAAACATGTTGAAGGAAATATTAAAGTAGAAGTTCATGTTGCTACCCCTCCAGTACACCCCAAAGAAGACGATAGAGGTAAGGAAGAAGAAGAGAAGAGGGAAGAATAAAAAGAAGAGACAATTGAAGAAGAAAAGGTAGAAGAAGAAAAATTAGAAGAAAAGGAGATGGAAGAAAAGAATACAGAAGAAGAAAATGTAGAATAAGAGAATGCATAGGAAGAAAAAGTAGAGGAGGAAGAAGAAAACAAAAATAAGGAATCAAATGAAACTGCTAGAAAGAATGAAGAAGTATCCCAGCAAGTTGTAGAATCACAGAAGTCCACTGGAGAATCCTCCTCTAGTGATGATGTCTTGAAGGGACTGTTGTCTAAGAAAATCAGATTCCAACCAGTAATTCCTCTAGAACTCCTGCAACTTCCAATGAATCAAGGTTATGTAGATATGAACAAGATATATCCGGTACATAAATTGGTATTGGGCAATGTATTTCATGCATTCGGTAGGAGATAAATCTTAGAAATGCATCACAAAGGGATTGAGCTTATTGAATATGCCATTAAGGCCTTGTAGGATATTACACCAGATACATTTGTAGATACATATCTCTCTCCGATTGAGAACTTGAAGCTTCTATTGGACTCCTTCAAGGAGCATGCCACAAGACTTGTTGAGAAAACAAAACATGATGCAGAAGAGAAATTGAATGAGAAAAGGCTATTGATTCTTCATGAAAAATGTGCCTTGGCACATACCAATATAGAGAAGATCCTTGAAGCTATGAAGGCTTGTGAATTTGAAGCTAATTTTGTGTTTCCATTTTGTATAAGGTGGCCTGATACCACTCAAAGCATAAAATATCTCATGGAATCCATTGAGTCCCACTTGATCGTTGTCTCTAGCACCTATAAGGTATCAATGGATAGAGATAGATCAACTTGGAATGCTATTTTTGATCAAAGATAAAAATTCTTTATGTTACAAAAGTAGAAAGAAGATATAATCAAAAAATTTGGCTTGTTTGGTGATAACGTGAGAATGGAGTATGCTCTGGCTAATGTTGAAAACTTGGATAAGATCAATCTGACTTTGGATACTCTAGATGAAGTTGAAGAAAATTTTATTGCTTTAGAATCTTTGAACAAAAATATAGTATCTATGAAGCAGAGTTGGAAGAATGGCAAAACAACCTAGCAAGGCATTCTTTAGGAACTGAAAAATGCTTCCTCCTTCGGGTAGGATTTTTTTTGTTTTAACATTGCTTGAGATAACTCCTCAAGGAGAGTTCATAAGTTTAATTCTATGTGTTTGAACATTCTGGACCCTGTGTACATATCTTTCATGTTTTTTTTCGACCTTTATTCTTGATGTCAATGGGGGAGAAGAGGAATGAAAAATAGAGTATATTCTATATAGTTTTGTATATTCTTTTTGGCACATGTTGCCATAAATGAAAAAGGGGAGATTGTTGGAAGAATGAAGAATATCATATCCCTTGTTAACAGTTTTGTTGTCATTGATGTCACCATGATATATGAGTTGCAACTGCAAGACTCTAAGTCACATTAACCCAGTATTTTGAACTGGTAATACAGGATCAGCCTCTAGTATTTTGCTCTGGAATCCTCTCCAATAAATAGCCACTACTTCAATTTTTGGGAAATGGTCTATGACTGAGAAATGCATACATGGATAGGAACTCATGAGCACAGTTGTTCATGGTTATCGCCAGTATCATTTTTTTGTTTACAATTTTTCTATTAGGTCTATTGTTGGCCAACCTATCAAGCAGATAAAGATGTAATAGATTAAATTCTATTTGTGTAATCCATGCCGACAAGCTATAGTGTGTCACATATTTGAATTATTGTCAAGAAGATTTGTCAAGCCGACTTGATTGTTATTTTTGGACAATCAGATATATATACAAGATGTTTTTTGTAGAATTGGATATGAGTGTGTGTGTGTGTGATGTTGAGCGAATAATAGAAAATTATATCTGGAAGTGAAAATGGCAAAGGGTGATCTGCTGGCATGCAAATTTTCTTGAACTACAAAGGAACTGAATCTGCACTTGAGGTGTACTTCCATCAGTTCAACTCTGGCGGTTAGCCATTTTTGTTACTTCATTTATAGGAAATGAGCCTCCCATTTTTGGATAGTGAGTCCTCGCAGTGAGCCACACTTTTGTAATATTTTATAACCGGTTATACTATATTGTGAGTTAATCCTCACCGTGGTTTTTCCCACTCTGGGTTTTCCATGTAAAAATTTTGGTGTCTCTTGTGTTTGTGCTTCATGCTTTTTTGATGATTCTACTTATCTTAATTATCATATGTTTCAAATTGATTGGATAGTATTTGTTCAATGATTTTAAGAATATTCTGATTTAGCCCCCTCTTAGTAGATTGGACATTTAACACTATGGTAGTTGCAATTGCCTACTAACTATATTATGTCGCAAATTGTCATATTGAATGAGTGTACAAATGATTGGATACAATCTACCCCTTGTTCCATTCAATAAGACCTTGTCTATGGACATAATATGGCCCTTGCTCTATTAGCAAGAAATCCTTACTATCATGAGGAGATATAAGGAAAAACTTCTAGTTTCTATATTTTTATTGTCATCAGTGAAGATTATTCTATAGTAGCGGAGTAGATATTTGTTTGAGTTGATTGTTTTTGTACCTAAATAGTGCATGTTCTTTCTATTCTTTCTTTATTCCTTTCTTTCTTGTATGCTTTGCAATTTTGATTCTTTCTATTTAAGTGATTAAAAAAAAGGGTTCCTTTTCCTTTTTAATTATGTTTTCAGTAATGAAGCCTCTTTTTAGGATACAAAAATTTCATCTGGTTCATGTTATGTTGTGAATGCATCTATTTGCTACAATTTAACATTTTGAGATGCATACTACCTAACAAGTACCTCTGTCAAGTAGTGGATGTCCACTACCTCCTCTTCATGCTTTAGGAGGTGTACCTTCCATCGAGAAATAATAGAAAAGTGAAAATATTTAAATAAAATAAATCTTAATACCATAGGCCCTGAAATTTTTGATGACCCACCCTAGCCATATGCACTCATTCAAAAAAGAAATTAATAGCAGTTGATCTGTGAAGAAAAGAATAGCAAAAATTGAAAAGAAATTGTAGGTTTGGAAAGTATAGATATACAAAGATTAATCACATTGTAGTATAGTGATATGGAAAGTAGTGCCAATTTTATTTTTTTTCAATTTTTATTATTAAAAAAAGTGTATCGTACATAGATGTAATCAATGCCTAAATATTATTGTACCCTCATTGTGAAAATAATTTCCCCATTTTGCACATATTCATGTCTCTATATTTCGTGGTGACCATATTGAAACATTAAAGCTAACCTATATGGAAGGGGTGTGGTTGCAAAAATAATAAAACAATTCTAATGAGAGAATTAAGCTTATTTTTTCAAAAAGCACACTATATTCATAATAAAATATATAATTCTAATGCCCAAGATTTAGGAGTGACAAAGACAATTATCAAGATAAAATCTTTTGTAATGATGAAGGAAATCATCAGTATATACTATTACTTATTGGTTTTATATTAGAAAGTGAACAACATCAAACATTATTGCTATATACATACATTTCCAATAATTGAACATTCCATAGCATGCAACTTTAAGAAATTTTGAGACTTAAATCACTAATATCAGTATTCTACCAAATTGTGGATATAATGAAAAGAAATTGTTTCATTGAATAACAATATTCTTTGTGAAACAAAGTGCTCAGATATCATTTGAGGTTTTAAAATTTTGATGTTTTTTTAATATTAGCAAGAGTTATTCAATAATAATTTAAGATGCTTGTGCTATGCCATAAATTGTTGAGTAAAAGCTTTGTGTTGTCTTGGGTTTTATGCAATATTTTGTAATGTCCCTAATAAGAATATTATTTTTTTTGTTCTAAATTACCAATTTTCAAACAAATAGATGATTTAGAGAGTACCTTAGATTGATTTAATCCTTGCAAAGAAGTCAGAATTCCATTACGATAATAACTTAACAAGTAGGATAACATCACTAGTAACTCAAGTGAATTTTCTAAATTGATTATGAGCCCCCTTTGAGGATGCACAATTGTTAGGGAAGAACGGAAGTGAATGGTCAGAAGGGGTGTCTCCACGGACCTCATGTGGTGAATGTCATTCATATGAGGTGGCCCCTTACCCCATGTGGCACATTCCATTCATATCAGGTGGAACCTTACCCCATGTGGCACATGTCATTCATATTGGGTGGAAAAATGAGGTTCTTGTTGATGGTGTTTTTTGCACAGCAACAACTCAGACAAAATATGATATCCTATCTCTCTTGAAAGGTAAATCTCTATGGGTAAAGAGATAACCCAAAGGTCTCTAATGTCAGGTCTTGACAATGCAGTGAAACAACTCAGAGATAATGTGAAAATGTTGGTAATCACAAGGGGACCTTACAAACAAATACTGGATCTTCAAACTTATCAGATTGTGCAATATGTTGATACTCAAATTCCTAAATCTAACCCAGATAATAAAAGAAACAACAAAAGGTAAGAGTTTAAGAGAGATCCTAAGATTAAAATTAATCCTGAAATCAATCACAACAATGATGAATGTTGCAAACGGACAAATCTCCAACAAAACCAATCTGTGCTTAATCAAGGGTAAGCCTACAACTCCGCAAAAATGGTGCAATCTTCTGAGGAAACTGAATATTTTTAGACTATGAACATTCATCCACATACCCAATAAATGGTGTAATGTAAACAAGCATCCATGGTTGAACTTAGCACAAAGCAAGGTCCAGACAAACTTTACACAGCAACTTACAATCAGCAAATTTCTAAAAGTATGGACTGAAGATCGATCAACATCATTAACATTTCACCATTATCATGAAAAAACTGAAAACTAACATCTAACACTGATAATCAAGAACAAGAAACCATAAAACTTTTGAAACATAACATAATGTTTGCCAAATCAACAACCCATTTGCATTATCTTCACTAGCATTACATAATAATTTCCAGACTCTCTCCTCTCCTACAACTACTAACTTGCAGAATCTAACTTCTAACTTAGCCAATTTTGGCTTTGCAGCCTCTAATCAGCTATTCTCTAACCCCTTCTACCCTTTACAAATGAGAAGGCACAACCCTTTTATAGATATTACATTTTTAAATCAAGGGCCAGGATTAAATTCAATCCAAGGGCTACAATTAATTCCCAAGAAACCCTAAGAATTTACATTAGGGTTTTTTTTAAATGTGGTACATCATCATCCAATAGCATAAATTATGTTACAGCTAGGATCAATAAGAAATCAACAATCCGCCACCTCGATCTTGATAAAAATCTTGATTGGAGAGTAAAAACAACATCACATGTCACTCCATGTTTGAAACATATCCCCCAGTTGTAGACATGTTGTGGCCCAGATTCATAGGCAGGTGCATATTAAATATTCAATATTCAATCATAATCTTTTCCAAATTTTCTTCTCAGCATGAATCCATATGCAAGTCCCCCTTCTTGAAAAATAAATAAATATAATCATTAATAGCTCACATGTGAAAATCCAAACCATAAAACATTAAAATTAAGCATAAATAAACCCATAGAAAATTCAACTCTGTCATAAAATTTTGAAAATTTAACTCTATTAATAAATTTTGGAGTTCAGGAAAATCATGACAGGAAGTTTGGGAAAATCTGCCAAGAAGGGAAAATTTTGGGCGACAAGAAATTTGGGGATTACAAGAGATTCGGGAAAATCCGCCAGGAAGGGAATTTTTTGGGTGACAGGAAATTCGAGGATTACAGGAGGTTCGGGAAAAATTCGCCAGGAAGGGAATTTTCCGGGCAACAAGAAATTTGGGGATTACAGGAGGTTTGGGAAAATCCATCAAGAAAAGAATTTTTTGGGCGACAGGAAATTCAAGGATTACAGAAGATTTGGGAAAATCTGCCAAGAAGGGAATTTTTCGGGCGACAAGAAATTTGAGGATTACATGAGGTTCGGGAAAATCTGCTAGGAAGGGAATTTTCTGGGTGATAGGAAATTCGGGGATTATAGGAGGTTTGGGAAAATCTACCAGGAATGGAATTTTTCGGGCGACAAGAAATTTGGGGATTACAAGAGATTCGAGAAAATCTGCCAAGAAGGGAATTTTCTGGGGGACAAGAAATTCGGGGATTATAGGAGGTTCGGGAAAATCTGCCAGGAATGGAATTTTCTAGGCGATAGGAAATTCAGGAATTACAGGAGATTCGGGAAAATCCGCCAGAAAGGGGATTTTTTGAGCGACGGGAAATTTGCGAGGAGGGGAATTTTTTGGATTCCTTCCCTGGTCAAAATCTTTGAAACCCCATAAAATTTTTCCTAGAAGGAATTTTCAAAAAGTTCAAAAAGCAACTTGGCCTAATTTTTCCCCCTCTATCCATTGGTGCAAAAATATTTACACATAACATTGAAAATTCACCTCAAAAAACCCCATTTCTAAAATCTAAGGCCCCAAAACACTTCAAAATACTGCCCTTATCAAATTAAATCTGGAATTAATCCCAAAATATCCTCCCAAGATGAGCAAAACCGAAAATTGACAAAGCCAAGGTGTAGAGATGCAAAAGAAAAAAGAGGGTCCCTGCCTCCGATGGGGCGTGTGTGCAAAAATTGTACAATAGTTCCCTCATCCTTCTATCTTCTTCCACTCCTTCGTGAATGAATCCTCTATATTGTTGTTCCATAATAAGGGAAGTGAGATTGCAAAAGGTGCCCTGGTAGCCAACTCTCTTAGACCCAAAGGTAGTACCCTTTGAGACAAAGGTGTTGCAAGGTGTGTGCCCTTGGTTTCCTTGGTTTTTCAGAGTAGCGTTGAGGATTCGTGACATGGTTTAACTGCCTCCTATGGATCTTAACTCTAGCTTGTATCGGGCATTGACAAGTCAATCTTTTGGTGCAACGACAAGGCCAACAATTGCTATTAGAGTTGGTCATGGGTTCGAATCCCTCGCATGTGCTGTAGGGGATTGTTGCAAGGTGTGCACCCTTGGTCTCCTTGGTTTTTTAGCATGGTGCTCAAGATTCGTGACATGGTTTAACCACCTCCCATAGATCTTAACTCTTGCTTGTATCGAGCATTGATAGGTCAATCTTTTGGTGCAATGGCAAGGCCAACAAAAGGCAAGTACCCCTTTGGCCCATGTGGTCTCATCTTGTCCACCCTAGGTGGTGTATCCAGAAGCTTCCCTCTTTCTATACTCCCTTAGCAATCCTCCCTTCTCCCATCCTGGAAAAATAATATGCACATTAGGCTAACTAACTTAATACTTAGAAATATATCCTTAAACATGAGAAGTATATTATCATAAATAAATGTAGACAATTGTAAGAATCACTAAGTATATATGAACAATCTATAATTATACATAAAAGACTTATCACAATATTAACTCATAAACCTGACTTATAGATACCTATGTTATCTACTAAAATCAGAATCTTAATTATATTCTAATGACTAGACTTGGAACTCTCATTATGCTGCTATGACCATTCCTATATTAAATAAAGCATGGATACATACACCGTTGTTGAGCTGCTATTATTCCCTTTCTTCTTATTCTCATTCCTTCATTCCCTAATCATTGCCTTCTCCTTCCTATAAGATCTCATCTTATATCCCTCCCACTTTGGAGAAGAGATATGATGGTTTGTAGAGAGTTGTGCCTTTTTGTTGGAGGATTATGCCTTTTCTTACTGACTTTATTTCTGCTCTTACTCAAACGATTTTAATTCCCCAATTGCTGCTTCACTTTGGTATTAATTATGTTTATTTGTATTGCCTTACTAGGCTCATCTCTTTCCTTTGTCTTATGTGATGGTGCTGGTGATAGTGTAGGCTATATTGAATATATCTTGCTAACATATTTATTATTATTAGTTCAATACAAATTTGTAATATATTTACTATTATTGTTTTCATATTATTTTTTCTGCTTTCTTTTTATTTTTATATCTTTTAAAATTTATGTATTATAATGGTATTTAAATTTTTAATAATCATTTTGTATTTTTACTAATTGTAATTGTAATATTATCTTGATAATTATAATTATATAATTGCTAGTATATATTTCGTTATTTAATTCATTTATTTGCATTTCAATGTGTTACAATTTTAAGGACATAACATATTCATAGCAAGAAGTGAGACTATCTTGGTGTTGTAAAACTATGCTTATTAAACATATTTATGACTTTCCTTTTTAGAAAATGACATATGAGTTATCTTGGAATATAAAGATTGATATTTGTAATAAAGTAACCTTAGTAATTTATGTTAGTAATAAAATATTAAAATATTTATTTAGTTGGGAGTTAGTTTTCTACAGGCAATTCAGGGGTATTCTAGGGAAGTAAAGAGAATGTAGTGCTCTACAAGTATCTGCACAATTCTCTTCTTCTTTCTAATTCCCAAATCTATCATTTTCCTAACACTCCAAAGATATCATTAGTGTACATCAAACAGATAGAAATATGTCATCTATACTTATATTAAAGCATCATAACTACTTATAAGGCTCAATAATTGTTGCAAGCACCATTATTGTTGAATCGTATATACATATATATGTGTGTGTATTCAACTTACTTCCCTTATTGATTGTCATTCATCTTTATTTATTTCTTGAACCAACTCCCTCTTCCCACATATTTCTTCTTCCAATTCTTATTGATGTATCTTCTACTATGCTCAAGAAATACTCTCATATTCTCCCTCTTTTTGTTCCATATATCTGTGCTCTTTTTCCTTTTTTCCAAGCCACTGATTTTATTCGGATTTCTAATTGATCCCCAGATTGATGCCTTCCTCCAATAAAATGTCTTCTCTTTAATATCTTCCCCTCAAGGAGAAAAGTCACATCCTTTCATAAGTTATATCCCTTGCAAAGAGTCATGCCTTTCCTCAATGGAGCGCTGCCTTTCTTGATTAATTATTATTATTATTATTGTTTATTTTATTGTCTTCTTTCCAAAATGAAGTGCTTCCTAGGCTCTTCATTTTATTTTTTATGCATACCTTTTGAGGCTAAATAACCTTCCTTTACCTTGATCGATCATTCATAAGAGGTTGTGATTTATTATAGCTATGATTTATTTTTATAATTTAATAAAGATATGCCTTTAATTTAAAGATAGGGAATCGCTGCTATTATTACTAGTGTAGCACAGACTACGGGGGTTTCAAATTTGGAGGATGACATATATGTGTACAAATATATTTAGGAATTGCTTAAAGTTGCTCAAATTTCTTGTAAAATTCTTGTATTATTTATATATTATGATAATACTATTTAATTGTTAATATTTATATTTTAATATTTAAAATATTATATTTGATAATTATAATTATAATATTATTTTGTGATAATTATAATTATAATAATATTAAATTATTAATATTTATTTTTATAATTTTAATATATATTTTGTTATTTATCTTTATGTCTTAGTGTCACAATTTCAAGATCATGACATTTGGTTATATTGAAAGTATTAGATCAAATGAGAATGGCTTAAGTCATTGCCAGATCAATCCTCAAATATATTCTAATGAAATTTCATAAATGCACCAGGGCCTCTCTCACAAAGTCACATTTTTTATAGATCAACATCTTGTTTTCCTTCATTAGGACCAGTGAGTGGAAGCTAGATGATTGTTTCATTAATGTCAAAAAATTCTCATCATTGTGACAAATCACCAATAATACACACTGAAATTTTCTTAAATACACGTAACTTAATCGAGAGTAGTCTTGCCAATGTGTGGCCTTAAATCCATTGACTGGATTGTATGCCAAAGAGCATTGGATCTATACCTAGTCATCCAAGTGTTAAATTTTGTATGAAATTTGTTTCCATTTCTTTTGGTTTATCAACTGCATCAATTTTATGATTGTAATTAATTATAATTCTATTCACATTCCTTGCATTTTTAATCTAAGTGAAATACAATCACAAAGCTCAAACAACAAACTCATGAATTGGTCTCAAGATATTCGAGCCTAATTTTTTGAAATGTGATTCATTTGCTTCTTCTTGGTCTATGAAAAATGCAAAAAACTTTCTTCTAGCTTTTATAAAATTGTGACGTGGATTATAATTTATAGTGTGTATTACTGCAAAAAAAATTGTTAGCATAACCAATATCTATTTCTTGTTAAACAACTATGAACTGCTGATGTTTCTTGTTTAACAACGGTGAACTACTGATGCTTAATTTTTGTCAAAATTTCCAATGAAATAGAAATACACAAAGCTACTGTTGTTTTTCCCGGCAAAACTAGGAAAACACAAACTCAAAATGCGGAAGCACAAGGAGACATGCAAATTTCATTTTCTATTCAATCAACCGGAAATGACAATACAAAAAACATAAAACTTAAAACTTGGAAAATAAACTCTAACTACAGATTACAAAATTTTGGGAGCCATCAGGAGCTGCTCAACTAGACTAATGAACTTCAAGAGCTATAAGGAGCTCACTATCAAGAGCTACATAGAGCTCTATCAGGAGAAATCACTACTCACATATAAAACAAAATACAACCATTGTTGTTCAGGAGCTTTAAGGAGCTCACACAGAATATTCTTCTCACAGACTGTTGCTTCAACAAACCTCTTCAACTAACTTGTTGAACAAGATGCCTTCATTCCTTTTTGTCTAAAACAAAAAACATTCCCTCCTAAATTTTGAATTCACCCACCAAAATAAATTCTACTGCAAACTTGAGTTGCACATCAAGAACAAGTGGAAAGGAAATCCCCAAAATAATCTTCCAACTGCAAATAGAAAATGCTCTAATAGGTAGGTGGCAACGGTAGGAGGCTCAGGGGCAATCAATTTTCCAACACTCCCCCTTTGTCATGAGCCAACAAAACAAGATCAATCCTGATCTAAATCAACAATGCCCAATCTACTCTTTAGGTGCTCAAAACTATCATTACTTAAAGGCTTGGTGAATATTTCTACTAGCTACTGCTCAGACCTACAAAATTCCATTTTGATTTCACCATTTTCAACTAACTCTCTAATAAAATGATATTTTATTTCAATGTGCTTTCTTCTTCCATGAAACACAAAATTTTTCATCAAGGCTATTGATGAAACATTGTCACAAAAAATTGTTGTTCCATCCTCTTGTTCTTCTCTCAAATCTACCAAGATTCTTCTCAACCAAACAGCTTGGCATGTTGTTGCATTTGTTGCTATATACTCAGCATCGGCTATTGATAGGGAAACTATAGGTTGTTTCTTGGAAGCCCATGAGATAGTTCCTGAACCCAAATGAAACACATAGCTTGATGTGCTCTCCTTATCATCTAAACTTCCTACCCAATCACTATCTGTGTATCCAACCAGCCCAAACTCATTTGTTTTTGTGTACAAATTCCATATCATTTGGTGCCATTCACATACCTTGGGATTCTTTTACCCGCTTGCCAATGGGTGTCTCTTGGAGTCTCCATAAATCTAGAAATAAGATTCACTCCATGCATTATATCATGTCTAGTTGCAGTCAAATACATCAAACTTCCAACCAAACTTTTAAACATGGTTGGATCCACATTGTTACTGCAATCTTCTTTGCTCAACTTTAGATCTACGACTATTGGTGTTGGGGCAAGCTTGTTTTCAAGCATCCTAAATCTCTTCAAGATTTCATTTGCATATTTTTCTTGAGAGATAAAAATACCATCATGCATTGTTTTACTTCTATGCCTAGAAAATATCTTAAGAGACCTAAATTTTTCATTTCAAACTCTCTTTTCATGGCCTCTTTAAAATCAGCAATGAGGAAATCAACCCCAGTAAAAACTAGATCTACATACAAGAAAAAAATCAAAATATTATCATTTTCTTCTTTGATGTAGAGAGTGGGCTCACCATTGATTTTTCTAAAGCCATTGCTCATCAAATATGAGTCAATCTTGTTGTACCATGCCTGTGGAGCTTGCTTCATCCCATAAAAAAGATTTCTTCAGAATGTACACCTTGTGTTCTTCACCTGGAACTTCATATCCAAATGGTTTCTCCACATAAACTTCCTCTTTCAACACTCCATTAAGGAAGGTAGACTTCACGTCCATTTGAAATACCTTTCATTTGTGTTGGGCTGCAATTTCTATGACTATTTGCATGACCTCCATCCTTGCAATAGGGGCATACGTCTCGTCATAATCTCTCCCAAACTTTTGTTTGTACCCCTTGACCACCAAACGTGCCTTGTGCCACTCTATCCTTCCTTCAACATTGCACTTGGTCTTGTAGACCCATTTCACCCCAAACACTTGCTTGTTGGGAGGCAAGTTAGTTAGCTCCCATGTGTTTTTACTCTTTATTGCATCTATCTCCTCATCCATAGCCTCACACTATTTTTTCTCTTTCACAACATCCTCAAAATAAATTAGATCACTATGAGAAAACAATGCAAAATTCACACTCTCATCAATTTCTTCATCATACCTTTCATCTTGGTAGATCTCCCTTAGACTCTTGGTCTTCTTTAGCATTAGGGAGGTGAGATTGGGGTCTATACTTTCACTATTGTTTTTTCTCTACTAAACAAGTTGGTTTAGGAGCTCGTCGGGAGCTGTCAGGAGCCAATCCTTTGGTTGTCTATGGTTGTTTTCCTTTATGTTTTCTCATATCATGAGCTATCTGGAGCTATCAGGAGCTATCAGGAGCTCGCCTAGAGCTATCAGGAGTCGTCAAAATTTGACTTGAAATCTCTCCAACCAAATTATAAGATAATCTATTTAACTACTTGTTTGCATCATGAGATCTCAGGGGCTATCGGGAGCTATCAGGAGCTCATCTGGAGTCGTTAGGAGTTGTCAAGAGTCATTGGGAGATGACTATTTCTTTTGCTGCAGGATTTTTCTGATCTTCATACTCATCTTCTTCATCACTCGGAACTGTCGGGAGCTATCGAGAGCTGTCAAGAGCTATCAAGCCATCCCATGACTCATCCTATAAGAACTCCACATCTATACTAATGATGATTTTCTTGGTGACCAGGTTATATAACCTATAAGCATTGGACTCTTCACTATAGCCCGTAAAAATTCACTTCTCACCTTTTTCATCCAATTTCTTCCTCTTTTCTTTTAGCACAAGTGCATATGCCACACACCTGAACACTCTCAAGTGCTCAACCGTCCACTTGTGTTTTGTCCATGTCTCTTGTGGTATTTTTTCATGGACCACCTTTGTTGAACTTCTATTTATCAGATATGTTGTTGTTGTTGTTATAGCCTCTCCCCAATATTCAGTTGGGAGTCCCTTTTCTTTCATCATTCTCCTTGCCATCTCCATGATGGTCCTATTCTTTCTCTTAGCCACTTTATTTTGTTGTGGATTATAACTGGTTGTTAGCTCCTTCTTGATGCCATTTTCCTATAAAATAACACAAATTGATTTGAGGTATACTCCCCTCCTTGATCTGACCTTAAGACCTTGATCATGTGTCCACTCTCATTTTTAGTATGGGCCTTAAACAATGCAAACTTATCAAAATATTCAGACTTATGCTGCAAAAATAGACCCATGTCTTGCAGCTGAAATCATCAATAAAGGTCTTAAAAATTTGGCTTTTACCAATAGATGTGATTTCAATAGGGCCTACCAAATCCATTTGCACCAGCTCCAATGGTGCTCTTGCCCTTGTAGAGTTTCCCAATTCAAAGGGCTACCTATGTTGCTTGCCCAAAATGCAAGCCTCACATCTAACATTAGGCTCTACTATTCTTCGCAAACCATCAATCATTTTGTTCTTGGACAAAAGACTCAAACCAGCATAGCCTAAATTTTCATACCTGAGATGCCATAGCTTGGAGGGGTCTTCAATGGTTCTCTTGAGGGATACTTGTTGTACTATTGTACATTTTTCATTCATGAGATGTGCAACAATGGACTAAGATGAGAAACACGTCTCAATATTCAAAGGAAACATATGGTTCTTTGTCATTTGAACTGCTGCAGAAACTTTTGTTCTCTCATTCTTGTCATAAATGATGCATTGACCCTTCTCCATCAACACTTTGTATCCATTTTGGATCAGTTGTCCAACACTCATGAGGTTATGCTTCAACCCAGGTGCAAAAAACACATTTTGAACCTCCTTCTTCTCACCTTGCTTGGTGTGGATCATGATAGATCATTTTCCCTTGACTAGAACTACTCCATTGTTCCCCATTCTAATTCCAGACTTTACATTTTTATCAATGAAAGAAAATAGATTTTCATTACCACTCATGTGGTTGTTGCAACCGTTGTCCAAATACCAGACTTCGAGGCTGCCTTCTTCACCAATGTTGCACATGATGAAGGTTGTGGACTAATTTCCTTCAACCACATTCGAATCAGCCACATTTGTATTTTGTTTTGACTGATCTTTTTTTTTCAGCAATCACTCGCATAATGGCCAAACTTATGATAGTAGTAGCACTCAATGTTTCTCTTGTCATTTCTATGATTTGAACTATTGTTCTTCGTGCCTCTTCAAGAGCCGGTTTGAGAGTTGCTTGCTCCCTCTTGGCTACTTTCTCATCCTGAGCTTTCTCCTCCAGTATTTCCTTGTCTGGACCTGCCTCTACCTTTTTGGGAGTTGTTTCTACCTCTCCCCCTGCCTCTTTCATTTGACTGATCTTTAAAAGGTTTCTCTTGGGAAGAAGTAGCAAACCTATTTAAGCATTGTTTGAAGAAAACCCATCAACTCATCCACCGTCAAAGTAGAGAGGTTCTTTGCCTCTTCAATAGCAATGATGATTGCATCATACCTCGTGGGTAGATATCTGAGGATTTTTCCACAATCTTCTACTCCTCCATGGTTTCTCCATTTGTTCTCAACTAGTTTATCAAACTCGAGAACTTTGTGTGAAACTCTGAGATGGACTCATTGTCCTTCATTACAATAGTCTCAAAATTTCTTCGAAGCATCTAGAGCTTCACCAATCTAAAGTTTTTAGTCCCTTTGTAGTCAGTTTGGAGGATTTCCCAAGCTTCCTTTGCATACTCAGCTGTTGCTATTTTGGGAAAAATGGCCTTTGTCAAGGCCGCTTCTATCAAACTCAATTCCTTAGCATTTTTCTTCTTTTGCTCGTTCAATTGGTTCTTCTGGTTGTTTGTGAGAGTTGCAAACTGAGTTGGGTCAGTGACATCCAAAAACCCATTTATTAAAAAATCCCACAAATCATTGGCAACCATAATAGTCTTCATCTTCTTAGCCCAGACATCATAGTTTTTTCCATTAAAGGATGGTGGTTGCTGCCAACTCTTCCCTTCATCTACAACCATGTCTCCTACAGAAAAAACTTGATACCCAAAAAAAACGAATGCCCTAACTCACGAAGAAATGGGGCCTATGGCTCTGATACCATGCCAAAATTTCTAATGAAATAGAAATACACAAATTTGTTGCTCTATTTCCTAGCAAAATTGGAAAAACACAAACTAAAAATGTGGAAGCACAAGGAGACATGCAAAAAAAAATTCTATTTAATCAACTGGAAATGACAATACAAAAAGCATAAAACTTAAAACTAAGAAAATAAACTCTAACTACAGATTACGAAATTTTGGGAGCCATTAGGAGCTACTCAACTAGACTAACAAACTTCGAGGGCTATAAGGAGCTCACTGTTAGGAGCTACACAAAGCTCTATCAGGAGCAATCACTGCTCACATACAAAACAAAATGCAACTATTGTTGTTCAGGAGCTTTCAGGAGCTCACATAGAATATTCTTCTCACAGACTATTGCTGCAACAAAAAATTTCAACTAACTTGTTGAACAAGCTGCCTTCATTCGTTTTTGTCTAAAACCAAAAAATTCCCTCCTAAATTTTGAATTCACTTACCAAAATAAATTCTACTGTAGACTTGAGTTGCACGTCAGGAACAAGTGGAAAGGCAATCCTCAAAATAATCTTCCAACTGCAAATAGAAAATGCTCTAACAGGTGGGTGGCAACGAAAGGAGGCTCAGGGACAATCAATTTTCCAACACTTTTAACATAAGCTAACAAAGGAAACAATTCCTTGTTTCCTCTTTATTCCTTGATTTTCCTCTTGGGATTTTTCTTTCTTTGGAGGCTATATATTTGTAAATGTGTATTAATTTCTTTGTACATTTGTAGATTTGTTTGGAGGAAGAAGATAGAATGAGATGTCCTACAAGGCATGTCATTGGATAAAATATTACTTTCTCTTTGATGTTTTTTTGCCTTTATAGACATAGCATAGCGCACAGTTGGAGTTTAAATTAGGAAAATGTTGAACCCTATTGGTAGAGAATGTGAACATTGATATACCTGACTTGTATCTAATCTACACTTTCAATCCAACTTCTAAAAAATTTTATAGATTTATGATCAATATAAACTTGTCTTTGTTTCATTTTGTACACTTTGGTTTCCTTTTTAAAATCTAGAAACTAATATGTTTTTTGGCCACCATCCTAATCAATTTCCTTATTTGTCGTGTTTCATTTTTCTGCATTATATTATGTCCTTACCATGACAATCAGTTCTTTTATATTTCTATCTTAGACTATGTTCTTTTTATTTGGTATTGCAAATCCTGATGCCTTATTGTCTATCAAAGAATCAAACAGCTATGCTAAAACACAATGCTAGAGCCCTTTTTATTTTCCATTACAAATCTCGGTGCCTTATTGTCTATCAAGGAACCAAACAACTCTACTAGAAAACAATGTCAGACGGTTGACAACTAGTAGAGCTCTAGTGTGGATGGAACCTTGCATCATGTTAATGGTTGCTATGTTCCTTAGCTGAAATCATCAGCCATTGTTTTCACCTTGCTTTCCTTCCTTCCATCCTTGTATTTTCCTCCTTGTATCCTTGTAGCCTTTTTTTCTTCTATATAAGCATCAGATCTGCAATTTAAGAGATTTCTAGCTTGTTATTCCACATGTTGGAAGATTGAAATCATTGAGAGGGGGGGTGAATTAGTGATTTATAAAAGTCACAAACTTTTTAAAAATCCAATTATTTAATTGACTTTTAAATCAAAACACCAAATGACGGTTCATAGAACAAATTTGACTTGTGCATGAACAGTATTGTGTTTGCATGAACCATGAATTAAACATATAACATTAACAGAGGTTGAAATTAACACTTTCACATGTATCATAGCTCACATTAAATCAAAACCTTTTATGCATGAAATTTGACATAAGCATTGGTAGACATGAATGACTAATAATTAACAACCATTCAATGCATTTGATGACACATTAAAATCAGACAAATAAGAAAAATCACACATAAAACCATCACATAACATAGTATGTCTTCAGTGGAAAACCCTCTTGGGGAATAAAAACCATTCAAAAAATATTTCTCTTTATTCACTTAGAGCACCAACTCTTCAAAGTTCAAGAGAAAAAACTCCACAAATTCCAGAAGCACCCACTTCATAAGATACAAGAGCACCAACTCCTTTACAAAGTATAACAGAAATAGTGTACTATCAATACCCTAGAAGTGCAATTTTTAGTCCTAGAATCTCAATAGTAGACTATAAATATTTTCAATAAGCACATTGAAGAATGTTGTATGAGAATGACAACATATTCTTGAATAATAATCGTTGTTAAAATTTTTTCAATACAATCCAACTTCTGCGCATTATCTCTTAAGAATAATCCTCAAATTTCTTATACTTCATCTCAAGTAACCCCGGAAAAAGGCTAAAGATTATCTTATATAGCCATTGCTTCTATACACAGTTTTAATAACTATAAACCAACTCGAGTTAGGGTTTTGTTACAACTCAAAAATGAAATCATCCAAAAATCCTAAAGGGTTTTAATCATGATCAATAAAAAAAAATTGTTACAACCGATATAACTATAAAATATTATTACTTTTGAAGCAAAGAAACAATTTCATTCCATTAACAATAATCCTTGTAACATGCTTAACCATTTTCTTAACAAAATATCTCAAAGCCTGTAAACAAAAAGAGTTTTTTTAATACCTATTTCTGGAGGAAGATAAACAAACAAATAACAGAAAAATCTTTCGAAGAGATCCATAACTACCCAACTGAAAACCTCCACATTCAAGATTTTCCATTTCACTTTACTATCCAACTTTGTCACATCCAGTAGATTCTTCATAAAACCTTCAAAAATTCATGTCTTTGTTCCCATCTTCTTTCATGATTACCACAGATACGAAATGAAAAAGAAACCCTAAGTTGAAAGCTTCATATTTGAAGCTAGAGTTTGCAAAATAAGAATCAAATCTTCCTTTTTTTATTTTTTCTCAAAATTACCTTATGCAACCGGTGCCAATGGTAAACCCTAAACAAGCCAGTGGAAAATTTACAAACAAATACCTTTTCAAACTTGTTGCAAAGTGTGGTAACCTGCTCGATAGGTGAATAACTCAAAAAGTCGAAGGGACCATTTTCTTTTGCAATGTGAAGTATATTGCTAGGAGATGTAAACAAATATGAATCATGGTCAACACTTGAAAGCAAGACACTACAAGTTATCTCAACCTTGTATGTCTTTATTATCCAATAGAAACTTGCAAGAAGTAACCAAGACTTATAATGATCAAATATTATAATATGCATCAAAATGTTCTATATAAAGCACATTCAATAGCTGTAACTATAGGCCAAACATGATATCATAGAAACATGTGAATCATAAGATTGTATGCCCACTTATATCATAATATCTCTCAAGTGATTGTTAGAGTAAAAGGTTTATTACTTAATTATTTAATTAAGTCACCTTTTATTATTTCACTTAAGATAAACTTAGAATGCATTTTGTAAGCATTTAATAATTATTCTAATTATTAAATGCACCCTTTAGGGTTTCTTGATCTCCTTTTATAAGGATTGATCTCATTGTATATTTATCATAATTCTCTACTGTAGCATATTCAATGCTACAATTTTTCACATAATGCATATTTAATGTTTTATCACATCTGAGTTGTTGAGCAATAATATCTTGCTTATTTCTTCATAGTGTGATAGGTTTATTGTTGCAGGTGATTCTTGGAGCTGTGGGAGTACATACATATACTCTAACATGGTATCAGAGCACTAAATCTGTAGTCGCCTTGTCCTCTTTTTTTGAATAAATCAACTCATGCATTAATATCCATGATCCGTGGTCAAATTTTGAGCATTCCATTGAATCTAGAGTTGTCGGAACAGTCAGGTTTTCCTTTCTTTTTGTCAAAAAAGGCCTTTGTTTGTCAAATCTGTGAGGATTTGAAGTTTATGAGGGTTTCTAGATCTAGAGTGTACCTGCAATTTTGGATCATTTTGAGTCCAAATAGACCTCACCATCGCGTTCAGAGTGCCCAAAAACCCCAAAATCGACTGTCAAATCGTCGAAATTAGACATAGTGACTCTGAGAGGCAAAAAAAAATCATTTCTAGGTCGTACGGCCTGGTACAGCACCCAATCCGAAAAAAATAAATTAAAAAAATAGTAGTAATGGCCGATGCCATTAGTTATCGGTTAATGCTAGTGGTTAGCCAAACCGCCAAACTTAACTCCCAAACCCTTTTGGAGCAGTTTTGGTATTTTGGCCATAACTTTTGCATACGAACTCGGTTTAGTGAAAACGAAATATTGTCGAAAAGCCGGTTCTGAGCCTGGTCTAGTGGTGTAGGTTTTATATTCTGGTTTTTCTGCTTTTCTGCATTTTTTCTTAGTCAAATTCAGATCATCATTTATGTGCTTCCAGGGGTGTAACTTTTGCATCTGGAGTCCGTTTTGCGCAAACAAATAGGCGTTGGAAAGGTGTTTTAGTTCTCTTTCCAGATCTGTAGCTTTTTTTTACCAGATAATTTACTAGGTACATTTTATTCAGCTTTGTGTTTTTTACACATTTCTTAAATACTTGGATGTTCTGGTACCTACATGAGATTTGCTTGCATTGGATGGGTTATGTTGATTTGATTTATCATTGCTAAGAGTTTCAGTATCTGATTTTTTAATTTTGAGTATCATGGGTTTTTCTACTCACCCTTATGTGATCAAGCTGGATAAGGACAACTATGATTCTTGGTGCCATGGCATCCCGACACATCTCAGGTGGCTTGGTATTTTGCCTCATTTGTATGGACTCATACCAACACCAAGCACACCAAGCACATCAAGGAGTTTATCAGCATGGGTTATTATTCAAGATCATATTGTAGGGGTTATTGGTTGTAGTGTTGATTTTGACACTTTGTGTGCTTTATCTGGCATTCGTTGTCCTCACACACTTTTGCAACATCTTTGGGAGATTTTTGGAGACTCTAATATCTCTCCATTCCTAAAGGATATCATTGCAGATTGTCTCATCCCTCTTGTAGATGTAGATTTCATACCCTATGATAACCATACTCTAGAGGAGCTTGAGTATATCACAGGTCTTGCATGTGTCGATGGTTCAGAGACTTGTATTCATGTTCCCACTCTTCAAATTGAGACTTCATCAGCGTCTCCTGTTATTCCTAATTCAGTGCAATAGGGCATCATTCATCTTCTAGACATAACTACTTTGGACTCTTATGTTGTAGACATATCTTTCTTGTTTGTGGAGTCATATATTGCAGATTTGGAGGATTATTTTGAGTACATTCATCTCCTCTTTGTTGACAGCCACAACACCACTATTGGCCCATCATGTTCATCGTCTTTGGAGCATGTGCTTCATCAGTCTTCATAGGTTTCAGGATTGGCATTTTCTCTTTCTGACTTGAGGATGCTTGAGCAATTTTTAGAGACACTTGCCATTTGGATTTGGATTCCAGATTCACCCATGTTTTTGGATTGGCTTCACATTTCATCAGTTGGCCTATTTCTTCCTAAGGGGAGAAATGTTGTTTGCAGGCAATGGATCATATTTTTTCTTTAGATTTTTGCCAGTGATACAGGAGATATTTCTTTGTAGGGGGGATTCATATCCTCATTTTCTCTCTCTTATGGGGGGAACATATGTTGTAGTTGTGTGATAAAAGAAGTTCTTCAGGATTCATGTTGAGTCCTTCTATCTCTCTTCTTCTTTCACTCTTGTATTTCTATCTCTTTTTGGAGAGGAATTTTTCCCACTAGGTTTTCTCTTTTACTCCACTTTATAGAGATTTGGTTGTGATTGGGTACCTCATCAAGCCTAGTTGTCAAGACCCAAGTTTGCTTTCTAGCTTGTATTTGCATTGCTTTCATGCATTTAGTTTGTAGCTACTCCCTAAGTTCATCTTAAGGGGGGGGTGTTAGAGTAAAAGGTTTATTACTTAATTATTTAATTAATTCACCTTTTATTATTTCACTTAAGATAAACTTAGAATGCATTTTGTAGGAATTTAATAATTATTCTAATTATTAAATGCACCCTTTAAGGTTTCTTGATCTCCTTTTATAAGGATTGATCTCATTGTATATTTATCATAATTCTCTACGGCAGCATATTCATGTTGGAGTGAAAAAGACACTAAGAGGGGGGGGTGAATCAATGATTTTAACTGTTTTCACAATTTTAATAAAATTGAAATAAACCAGATGTATGCTCTCATTTATCAATGATAAACTCATTCATGTATTGAATGCAATCACATAAATTGAAATGAGAATTGTAATAGGGAAACATATCATATTAAATCATCCATGCAATGAATTAGATGAACCATAGATAATCAAATAAACACAAGATATGTCGAGTGGAAAACCCTCCTGGGGTAGAAAAACCACTCCTAAGTTGCTACCTTTTTAGGCTTTCATTTCAATAATCATTTTTAACAATGCCTCATAGGCTGATTTATGAGCACCAACTCAAGGAGCACTAACCCCTCTTTTAGAAACAACAATTTCAAGGAGCACCAACCCCTTTTCCTTTTTCAGTAAGACATACAATGATACAGAGGATCTCTATGTTTCTCTAATTTATGTCAAGTGCCTCTTGATGGACAATGTTTACAATTCTCAGGGTTCAAGTATGACCCTTCAGAATTCTACCCATTGTCAAGCCTTAAGACAGCTTGAGGAAATAGCTCATAAATTTTGATTTTCAATCTCAATACACAACTTCTTCTCAATACATTCACTGTGATATTCTCACACTAGTTTTTCCCTTTCTGTTTCATACATTTTTCATGGTTCTTCACTAACAGTTAACACTATCTCTCAATTTTCCCATCAAAAAATAATTACCCTTATTTCTCACATAATTTTCAAAAAAATACTTAGCTAAAAGCCCTAATCTCTCTATTTTTCTCTTTGAATAGATTTCATCATTACATTATTTGATATTGTAACTGTAGCTCATTTTTTGTTTTTCAAAGAATAAAACAGAGGTGATTACAAGAATACCCAAGCAGCATGTAAAATCAGAATGGTGATTGAATACCCAAGGTTTTCTTCTCAAGTAGCCTACACAAGTAGTGCTAAAAACAAAACAACATAAAAACTAAATATTCCATGAACAATAGCCTCTGAAACAGCTGCTACAGTAAAGTAACCGGATTCTCAATGTAGTGAAACCGAAAAACCCCATAATAATGCATCTAAGAACAGTTATAAATGAATCTAGGTAAGAAACTGAAGAGATTCAAAGACTTCATGAATACCCACAAATAAAAACCACTAACCCATAAACCTGATATGGTAAGCTTTTGTAAAATGCACTTTAGATTATGTGTAATCATTTTAGTTCTGTCCACGAAAAGAATAAACCCATTCTTCAACTTCCATACAGAAGCAAACATATCTCTTATTAACCTTGCTAGAGAAGTAACGGTTCTGCAAAGCATTCAAAGAGAAGAATACCTAAGAAGAATGATGGAGAGACTGTCATGCATATCTTTACCAGACCTGTAGTGAGAAAAATGGCCAAGACTCCTTCCAAGTTCGGGCCTTCAACCAGTGACACGCGGGTGGCACAGCTATTGACCAAGGCAGGGAACATGATGATACTCCCATTTGCTATCAAAGAGTTCTAGAATCCAACAAAAAAATTGAGAAACGATAGTGAGATCTCCATGGTGGCGGCCAAGTTAGGGTTCCAAACCCTCAAGCAAGTGAAACAAAAGAATGATTTCCCTAAACTTCCCAAGGCAATACAACCGATCACATTTACAAATATTGATGAAGTTTGAATTTTGAAAGGACTAAAGTAAAATTTAAAACTCATAATGCCTTTTGAAATCCGTGGCCAAACCAATCCAATGCATGCTGACAAACTCATTACCATCGAATGAATACAAGTTGATGCCATCATTAACAATGTTCAAACAATTAATCAAGTAAGAATGCCGACATAATTATGTCATTAGACATTTTCCATGACCACATTAAAAACCAAATGTTGATTACCTTAGCTTTTCTTGTTTCCAAGTGACCAAGGCCATGTCACTTCAATGGTGACATTTTAAATAACCAAAACCTTATACCTATTGTCGGCCTTGAGGCCTGATTAATTGTCAACCATAAGACCCGATGTCATATGCAAATATAATGATCAATTTGTTTACCTTTATCCAAAGCCGATTGCCATGACATAATACCCAATATATCCAAAGCCTTATGAAATGTAATAAAGGCTAATTTCATGCCAAATAATGTGCCAATTATGCATAACCAATACCATATACCATATGCCCAAGCCATTATCAGTTGTTTAAGGAAGCCCGATAGGGTTTTCTTAAAACTAAAAACCAACTACATTTTATAAACCCAAGCACCAAGAAATAGAGAGCATTATCTGAATGAGGATAGAGAAATACAACTCTGATGAAGATCAAAAAAATAATCAATTTCATGATGCTAGAAATTGATCAAGCCAAAACATATAAACCTGTAGATCACTATAGCACAAAATGTCAAACTTGAACATGGAATCATTTTGCTATAAACCAGATTCCTTGTGATCTGCACACGGAGTCAAGAGATCAATGCCACCAAAGATAATATCATAGATGAAGTAAATATGCCAATGACATAATAGAAACAATGCAACTGAGTAATCACCACCAAGATGCCAGACTGAAACAAATATTGTCATCAAGGACAAATAGAAAAAGAGAGGTTCAATAATTCAATGCTACAGTTGTTCACATAATGCATATTTGATGCTTTATCACATCTGAGTTGTTGAGCAATAATATCTTTCTTATTTCTTCATAGTGTGATAGGTTTATTGTTGCAGGTGATTCTTGGAGTTGCGGGAGTACATACATCTACTCTAACACTAATACATACCAAGAATTGCAATTGTCATCATAGATAAATCAATCAACTCAGTTAACACTATGCCAAATACCAAATGCCTGTAGACCACAATAGGTGCTACATATGATGCCACTAAATCAAAAATATGTCAATTGTACCAAATGTATGACAAACTAAAATTGTCAAATGCCAACTGAACCAAAAATCATCTAAAGGAGCCAAATGTAAACATCATTATATAAATCAAGTATAAATATCATGACTGCCTTAACACAATATAGTAGTGCAATAGAATTAGATTAATAATGCACTAATATATCATTCAAAGACAAAATTTGATAATAATCAACTAAGTATACCTGACTTGTAACCTTGAAGGATCAATCATCTTGTCAAAATGATAAACACTGTCAACATCAACATATATCATAAACACTTAATCAAAATCCTGGAACTGCATATCATGTAACTAAATATCATATCACCAACCAAGCTAAGAATCCCAAATTAGAGAACCATTTTTATCATCAAAGAATTAGTTTTGTCATCAAGAACAAATCATACACAACTGAAAGCCAACACCACATTCATGTTATCTAGCGGTTATTAAATAAAAGGAAATTTTAGTATGCTTGGATTTAAAATCCAATGTATGGTAGAATCATCATTCTTATGATAAGGATAGCTCTTAAATAATATGGCATATTTCTCTATTGATATACTATAGCTTGTGCTTAGTTAGATTCAAAAGTAACTATTTTCATGGATAAACTTGAGAGTGGTTATAATATAAATATGTAAATGTGTGTACAGGATGATCGACTCACATCTATAATATATGAAAATATATCAAAATGTATTAAATTTGTATGGACTTGAGGACATATAATACAATAGCTAGATATGTTTGATTGGTAAATCTAAGCCAATAGTTACTCAACATATACAAATGGGTATATTATCATTAAACCATTTCCTATTTTATTGAGATAGGTGGTTTAATTAGTTGCATTGTCACTCAATTTATTAAGTCTATGATGAGTCAAGTCAAGATAGGATTGATGGAAAAATGAACTAAAGCTTGTAGAAGCATGTGGTTATGCTAGAAATGCTTTGGTGATTCATGCATAATTGCCATGCATTGTTGATATTTGACACTTAATAGGAAGTGAGATAGCTAGATGACTTAGGGTAGGGTCCCATGGAAGGGGGCTTCCTAAAAAATTTCAGCAGGTACTATTGAGATTTTTAAGGAATATTTTAAAGCTGGTGGTTTCATGAATTCAATTTTGCAATTCAACTTAAGAGTTTGAGCTCCAAAATTTAAGGAACGAACTGGAGTACTTTAATAAAAATTAATAAATAAATAAAAGTTCTCTCATTTTTTTATTTTTTTTAGGAATTTAAAATTTTAAGTAATAGACAAGTGGTAGAAAAAATTCCTAACTTGTAGGGGAGATTTCTAGCCCCACCTCAATTTCACCCGCTGAAATTTAAAGTCCTAAAAGGTAGGGCCTGTTATTTTTCAGGAAAAGATTCCAATTAATCTTGTAGCATAATTTTTTTTGCTTCATGGGACTGCTTAATCCACGAAAATAGAATCCCAAGCTCCCCCATGGGACCATACAAGTAGATAGATTAGATCTAAGAACGTGTGAATGGTTGTATACAATGGAGTCGTTATATCTCACTCAGTCCTTAGTTAGCATGGTACATTTCTAGAAACTAGTCTATTGATGCCTAACATGATTGGAATCTTTGTAGGGGTGTCATGTTTTACTTTTATGTCCATCCATGGAACAATTGAAAGCAAAGAGCTAATGTCAATAAAAACTCTGAAAAATTTAATTTGATGTCCTCACTCGTAGTAAGGGTGATAATGAAATGTCAAGGTTAGGTGCTCGACGGTAGTGGTCTTTTAGTAACATTTCATTGTAACTCACTACTCTCACTCTTTTTAAACTGAAATGCATTCAATCTATAATTAAGTTTTCATTGCATGTATCCCACATTGTAACAGTTGTGAACCATTCCATTACTTTTCCTAATAACCGTTTCAAGAATGAACAGATTTAATATCTTTGTTTCTCTCTCAATTGCATGATAACAAAGTCCTCCATATTGATTAATTATAGGCTTTTTAAGGTGCTTTTAAAAGATATAGTTAAATTTTGAGCAATTAGTATAGTTGTTATTTTCTAATATTTTATATATGTTTTAGAAAAAACTATATAAGGTTTTTATTTATATGTAATGAATTGTTTAAAAATAGATGCAATTGATTAAAAATAGCAATTATTTTTTATTTTGAGGAGATTATTCTTTCTTGCTTTTCAAGATATTCTCTTGATTTGATTAATTAATTAAAAAATCAATTAATCATTGAAATTTAAAGACCAATGCAATTCAATTGAACTAATAATCTACAAGTAGAGATTTATTTCCCCTAACAAAAAGAATCAAAAGCTTTTGTACTTAAAAATATTTTATGACATTTTTGAGATTAGAATTTAGTTTACTTTTAGAATGTTAAATGATTTGCTTGCAAAAAGAAAAAAAATAGAACTAGGAAGATTGTTTTTATATCTTAATTTTATATGATTTTTTTGAAATTAGAATTTAGTTTACTTTTAGAATGTTACATGATTTGCTTGCAAAAAGAAAATAAAATACAATAGAAAAGTTGTTTTTATATCTAAATTTTAGTCAAACTAGAGTTGGTAATTGCTAAATTATTTCAAAATGAATATGTAATTTTATTTAATTCGTTTGTATTAGATAGTCCCTATAATTTAATTAATTATTTAACAACTAGATAATAATAATAATAAATATTTTATGAATTTTAGAAAATAAGAATTTAATTTAATTTTAGAATGAAATTTAAGTTTTCAAGATATTTTGATGATTTGATTATTTATTACTATCCAAATTTAAAGAACAATACTATCTAATTGAACCCAAAAAATCAACAGTAGGGATGTATTTTTTTGCAAACATATTAAATCAAAAACTTCCCTATGTAAAATACTTTAGGATTTTTTTGAAGTTAGAATTCGAGAAGGATGTCTCTCGACATTTTTATATATATTATTTATAAATTGATATATATATGCTAGTTTATATGAAAATAGGGGATTTTGGGCCTTCTAATTCAATGGTGATGTTTATTTTTTCCCAAAATGCAACCAACAAAAGCTCATGCTCAAATCACCTTTAAATCTGTCATATCTCGTTTTGATTACCTATCTCATTTTGAAAAAATAATATATATAAACGTTAATGGTTGAAAAGGAAGTAAATATAGATATAAAAGAAAATTGATCTTAAAATTTTAATTAAAGATCTATATTTAATGCATGCATCATTCTTTAAATATTGCATGAAAGAAAGCGTTATTATTTTAAAAGTTGTTAGTTTTGCATGCAGTATCATTTGCATGCATTGGGTAGGCATGGATTTTATAGTAAATGGGAAGACTGTAATTAATTATTATATAAAAAATTGCAATAAGTGAGGTGTGAACCACCCATTCCAAAAAGAAGGACAAGGATGGCAATGTAAAAACAGAGGAACGATCGTACTACCATTGGAATTGGCTTCTTCTCCTCACTCGGTCTCAACTTCCTCGTCCCCTTCGCTTGCAAGGTGCAGATGGACGTCCAGCTCAGAATTCAGGTGTAAAAGGGAAAGCGACAAGGGAGAGAGGAGGAAACTATGTAGAGGTCTGAGAATAGCATTTTCAGGTACGCCTTTTCCATATACATATATTCTTGCAACATATGTCGAGTATTGCATAGGAGGAATGCTAGCATAGGTTGTGGTTTTCAAATGAAACTATTGATCTTTTGCTGGATGTTGAGCATGAAATCTCAATGTATTTCTCTCATTAACCAAGTCGTACCAAAACTTGTTTCATATCTTTTGAAATGGGAAATGTGGTTTGATTAGTTCCTATTATGTTGGATCACACTTTTCTCCTTCTAGATCATTGAAAAGAGATTTAGTAATGTCAATTTCTTGATAGTAGCCTTTTGTGACTATGCCATACCATTATTTTGTCATGGTTGTGCAATCAACACTAGGCATGAAGTATAAAAGGATTAGTGTTTGGCTTAATTGCAATTGTTATCCCTCCAAAATGTCTTCAACTACAACAAATAATATTTGGGTAAATGAAACAACCCTATTTAGATGGATTTAATGGTTTGTGCATCCCTTCAATGCCTTGTATCTCTTTTAAACATATCCTATGCTGATAACAAACCCTGAGACTGCATTTCTTTGAGGCAACTATCAAACCATAGATGCATCCTATCTAGGCTATCTCATTTTGTATGTGTGTCTTTATATTTTTAATGAATGAGCATTTCCCTATTTCAAATCTCTCATTTAGGCGTGGGAAAAGAGATTACTGGGAGAGGTTGTGGTATTTTTCTTTATACCTACCAGTTGTGTTTAATGGAAGTTTCGCCAGCCTTTTTAACAAACTGATTTGGTGCATCTTTAAAGACTCTTTCTTATTTGCATTATTTGGGTTGATCGTGTTAAAGGAATTATGTCAAATAGTTCACGTACTGTAAGGTAGGGGGACCAACCACACCAAGGTTCCAGGCCACAAAGAGTCGAGATCGGAGAGATACCCTCTCTTACCTCAAGCTAACGGGTGTTTAAGGCAAGGATAGAGAATGAAAAGCACTCTCAACTAATTTTGTTACTCTACAGATCCAAAAACTAGAATGGGGCTAGACTAGCCAGTCTCTGGAATCTAAACTACACCTCAGACAACTCTCTACTCGAGGGAAGCAAAACGGAACAAGGAAAATAGCATGACACATTGGCGTCTCATTAGTGCACTAGCATATGTACAACCAGAAAGCGTGAAATAAAGTACGAGAAACAATAAAGAAGGTAGATGAAAGTAAGGGTGATGAAAATAAACTCATTGATGCTCCAGTTCGCCAACGAGCTCCACATGCACGTTCACCTACACACACCCAAGAGAGCGGAAAATATTGGGTTGAATAAGGGTTTGCCTCACTCAAACCCCCACTTTGGTGTTTCCACCTCCACGGACAGCCAGGAAAGCCACAAAGTAGAAAATGCGATAATGGAAGTAGAAAGAAGAGAGTGTTGAACACTACAAAAGATACAATGCTACGCTATCAAACCACAACAAGAAAGGGAAGTGAAGTAATACCACCTCCACCCAAAGGCTCTCAAGGCCAATGAAGTGAGAATGCAAGACAACGGGCTTGGCAAAGTCGACACGGTCGTAGTAGTGACAAAGGGAGGTCTTGCAAGACTCCAAACTTGTAGCTTCTATGGCAGCACAACACGTACAAAAATGAAGTTGATGGAGTAAAAATTTGTTATAATGCTCAATGGAATGGTATGAGAATGCTCAAAAGCTTAAGTGAATAGCTAAAATTGTGAAGAAGATTGAGAAAATGTTAAGAAGATTGAAGTGAAGTTGAAAGATAGGCATTTGAAGACCAAAATAGGAGGGAAAGAGCCATTTTTGAGTCAGATGGTTGACATAGAGGCGTTATGCCTCATTCCCAATGGAGAGTGTAATGTCCCTATGGACACCATAGATAGGAATCTATCAAGGATAGTAGCATGCCACACAGATGTACATGCGTTGTGCTCACTTCCTCGAAAAAATATTCCCCCAACGACACACAGGACAAATGCCAAGTGGATGGAAGGCAGGTGAGTGATGTGGAATTTCTTAGTCAGGATGCAAAATGTGAATTTACACAAGGGGTGAAAATTCACTCCTATACATTTTGCATCCACTTTAGAGAGCAAGAGTGTTAGTGAGTGTTCGATAAATTAGGTCGAAGAGTTAGAAATGTATACCTAAACCGTCAAGGAAGCAGACTATAATCTGGTGAGCTTGAAAGCACAAAGTAGGCAAATAACTCCACAGGTACTCTGTCATGAGGAGTTTTGAACAAAGGACTTTGTAGCTCCTAGAAACTACAAAGTTGAATAAAGTACACTAAAGGCCCATAGACTAGTGATGGAAAAATCCCACAGGATGCAAGCAATTCACAGGTCCTCGGACCTGCAAAGAATTCACCCCCAGTTACTCTCTCCTAAAGGAAGCCCAGTGTAAAGGGAATCTGTAGAGTCAAATTGAAAAACAACTTCACAGGCGTAGCTACAAAGAAACATGTTAATCCGTAGATAAAACATGTTAGAAAATGAAAGGAAGCCATGTATGCAAACAAGCATACAATCACGTAGATAGAAAAAAATTTGAAGGAAGAACTTTCAAAAGCGTCTGTCAAGAACCCTTCAAAAGAAAAGGGGTCCACTCAAGGGACGTGTTGTTTGAAAGTGAGAGCATTTTTTGCAAATCAATTCATCATCAAGAAATCCTTTCAAAAGATGTTCACTTCATCAAGGAATTTGAAAGAAAGAAAATGCCCCCTCACGAGGGGAAGGCCAAGGCTTCTCCCATAGGAAAAACTTCTCCCTCCTCGTGGGAAATTTTTTCAAGTTCTTTCTTTGTGAACCCATGACGAATAAAACACGTTCTGCTAGGGGGCCTTATTGAGAATGTGATTTTTGAAAAAGTTTGCAGAGATTTTCAAGAAAATATTGGTTGGAAAATGAATGTTTTTTTTGAAAATTGAAGTTGATATGATAGCCCCCCCTTAGGATGGTGCATGTTGAATGTAGAGGCACGTGGCATCCTAAGGAGAGAAAAGCAAGAATTGAAAAAGTGATGTTGTGGCTCGTAGGACATAGTTAGATGTCACTATGGCAATGTTGTCACACACACAAGGGACAACACATAGGCACCAAAACATCACAAAGCAAGCATGAAAGATAAGAGAGCAAAAATGCAAAGAAAGAGAGTAACCTCACAAATGAGAGACATAGGGGAAATATGATATTTTGAGGTCATAGTTGCTCATAAATATGTATAAATAGATATAATAGTATATTTAATGCAACCCTCTACTATATTAGACCATTCGAAGAATGCACAACAAGACAAAATAAAAATTAAAAATTGGGTCAACATGGAAGGGAAGCCTAAATTCCACCAACACTTCGCATCGTCCCCAATTTTTTGAAAATCAATACACATAACAAAGGAAGAATGATGCAACCAACAGAGGAAGTTGTACAACACATAATCACTATCATATCTAAGAACCTACAAGGGTGACAAGGGTCATCAAGGAATACATAACACAAGCACGAGAGAACAAAAACACACACACATAATCTATACTACAGATAAAGAAGAGGTGCCCCCTAACACTCATCAACCAAAAGGTCATCAACCTCTCAATCTAGATCATTATATGGGGAAGTTAGATGAGACTACAAGGGAAAAATTTCAAGGGGGAACCCTTTGATCCTCTTGAAACAAGAGCCAAGGAAGAAGGCCCCATGAGGTCTTCTCCGCTCAGTTCCTGTGGAGAAAAGTTCAACGACTTCGTGAAGATCGTTGACAGGGTCGAGACCTTGTCCAAAGATTTAAACATGCACTTCATGAGATTTCCATGTGTTTCCTCAATGAACGAGGTTGGCGGCACCCAAGATTCACTACTAGGTTCACAGAGTGACTCGGGAGTTGTGACAAACTTAGGGGACACATAAACTTTCTCCATCACTAGGATGACACATGCTAATGTAGGACCACCCTCTGAAGAAGGTGGACTCCTCTTTCACCCTGCATTGTTGGAGGGGCCAACCTCCATCTTCTACTTCATCAAAGCATGTGAGTTACCCATAGATGAGGCAGAAGGCATGTAGAATGAGGAGAAAATTGCGGTGGACACCACTGAGGTGTTTGGCATGTCCATAAGCTTCAAGGACCGCAGGATGTCTGGGAAGGACATCTAGAGAGGGGGCTCAATAGAAGGAGCAATAAACACCTACACCTTTTTAAGGTTGGGGGTGTTTATGCTCACAGCAGGAGTTAGAAGCAACACTAAGGCTGACTAAACTAAATCAAGGGGGATGGGAGAGGAGGAAACCATAGTAGGCCCCAAAATAGGGGTAATCAACTCCCCCTTCCTTCCTCTGTAAAGCCACCTTCTCAGCTACCAGATCCTTTCACCGACACTTGTGCTCAAGCACAAGGTTGTTCCTACGACTCTGGGAGCTAGAGGCCATGAGTTGGGATGGAATAGAAGGTTCCTTCTCAGCCATCAAAGTATCCATCATGACCTTTTCTAGGAGAGGGAGAATCTCTTGGACAGGAGAAGGAGTGAGAGGCTGAGAGGAGATTGTAGCAACAATGGGGTGAGTTGGCTCTAACGCCTCAGCGGCGGGCCTCTTCCCATTCACTTCCTTGGGAATAGGAGTGCTAGGAGACCACAGAGGCCAAGACATAGAGGATTCCCCATGGGGAGCCTTCCCCTTACCATACTAAATGAGCCTAGGCATTGTGGGTGTTGGAGCTAAAAAATCACCTTGAATCTCACATGCTTACATATTTATTTTTCATTTCATTTCCATCATAAGCCCCATTTCCCTTGACCTTACACAAATATTTTACATAAAAATTTCCTAATGTATATAGATTTTGAGCCTACCATTGTAAATAAAATAAAGTCTCCAATTATTACTCTAGGCAATCCCCCTTTCTAAAGTATTACGTCGACAATATCAGATATATCAGCATGACAATACCACGTCAAGGGTAACTTCATCATGGTCTCTTCGATGAACTAATGAAGCAAACCACAAAACATACACTATCAATAAGACAACTCTATATCATGTAGACTTCTAACACAGTCTCTTTGATAGACCGACAGAGCTAACTATGGTAAATTCATCAAAGTGAGTAGTGCATATCGATAGGACATACCTTATTGCCCCCTCGATAGCCCAAACAAGATGTATCAAAGACACTAAAACATATCGAGGAGATAAGACATGGTATCCCATCAATGGACTGATGCATAATGAAGACATTTATCAAATAACAAATGTGCAACGATAAGTAATATTGGGGAAACATAAGGCTATTATGCTGACAGAAAACTCAGTCCTCCCGATACAATGATAAATAATCAAAAGCAAAGAGTATCAGAAGGAACGATGGCTATTGACAGGATATGAACAAGGGTCCCCCGATGAGCCAATAATGCATGAAGAGAAAATTCATATCATAAGCGATCAAATATAAGCTAAGGAAAGGTATCAAAGGGACTAAAGCACATCAGGGAGAGATCATGTGGCATCCCGTCAATACCCTAAAGGAAAGGTAATGACATAAAGTTCGTCAGAGAGAGAAATGGATAGAAAGTTTTTTATTTATGAGCTAGAGCCAGGGAATTTGTATCACAAATTGATTTCATTTTGATCATCAAAAGTCGAAGAAACTTGTAGAAAGCAAGAGCAAAGTAAACGAGTTGGAGGTACCTCATTGTTGCACAGTCAAAATAAAAAGAATCAAGGGTGATAAAAGTAAGTATAAGAAGCCCAACAAAGAAATTTCTTTGAAGTAAAAGAAATTACCAAGAGAAGCTATGGTTTTAATTAATGGAAGGAAGTTCAGGAACATCGAAACTTAAAAAACAAAAAACAGAAGCGCTAGACTCTTAAACCAAGACTTCATTGATCAATGTCCTAAGTCGGGGCCGAGGTCTTAAAGAAGTCCACAACTAAATCCTTCCATGGACAAGTTATGGAGAAAACATAAAGACTTAGGAGATGTATAGACACCATAGAGGGGGTATGAGTTGTTTATGTACCACTATAGAAAACAATATAGATTCCAGCTCATCTATAATCCATGGAAAATGAACTTGGGAAAGTTAGTTGTGCCTAATGTATTCATCAATGTAGAGTTAGTTAAGGCACTAGCTACCAAGTATGAACCCAAATGATGAGAAATTCATTTACATGATGGGTTTGAATTCATCATCATCTCCAAAGACTTCATTTCTATTATTTTTCAATTAGATTGCTATATGAGGCTGCCATTCACAGTAAAAGACCTCTTAACAGAATATCACTACATGGACACTAGCTATAAAAGGTGTAAATTTCCATTACACAGGCCTCGAGAGGAAGGGAATCAACTCAAAATATTTTCTAGCAATGAGCACCCTCCCTTTCTGAAGAGCTATTAGAGCAGTATTTTCAATATACTTATTATGTACTGTAGGACAAGTATCGGGGGTGGAAGTTCTAACTCTCATGTCAATAGCCCCAATGGTTCTGGAAGCAAACATACAGAGCCAAAATGCTAGGCCATTCGACTATGCTGAATATCTGGCTAATGCTATAAACGAAGGACTAGAGAGAATAAAAATAATAGTAATTTTATTAATTTTAAACATTATTCCTTGTTCATGTACCTACTCTTATATGAAGGACAAGCTAGAGGGCTTTGGGGAGAGGAATTAAGGATAAGGGATACAAACGAGAATGGAAAATTCAAACCAATTCATATGTGGACCTCGATATGGGATAGTAGATATGGGAGATCCCATTATTTATACTTTGAGGAGTATTTTTTTAAACCCTTGCTAAAATTATTGGGGCATCCATGTGATTATAACTTGTCTCTTGAAGTACAAAGGTTTCTTGGACCTAAAGAGAAGGATCCTAGGAAAGAGGTGAACCATAATTGGGGAGATTGGTACACATTTTTTTATTGGACTGTGATTAAAGCATATGGATTTGAAGGGGCTCCACACTTGCTCCCAAGAATAGTCCTTGATAGGGTGGCCTATTTGGAGATTGTGAGGTAATTGGCCAAATTAGATGCTAAGTGTTGATGGTGAAAATGACACAAACAACATTAAAACAAAATATTTCTACTCTATTTCTCCTGAAAAAGAAAGACAACATATAGTAATCTAACTTCCAAGGTCCTAGTAATTGGTTCTCAACTGTCTGGTGTCACTCAATCGGTTCATGCAACTGTAATATTCAAGGGGCCTGTGTTGGTAACAAAAGATTCAAGCAATGACTCATTTATTTATTGAACTATTTTTATAAATCAATGGGTTTTAAACAAAAGAAAAAAATAGATCAAAGGGGTAAACTAGTAAATATGAATCAAATTTATCTAGTATCCGGACATATTCCTCCAACAATGATTTTTTTCTAACAGATCACAAAACCAAAGCATGACGCAATTTACAGAATAAACTATACCATTGCATGCATCTAAGGTGCTTAATTTAATACCACTATTCGCATATCACAACTATCTCCAAGATTTCAAAGGAACACACATCCATTCATTGCCAAGGTCATAGATCAACGAACTTAAATAACTTCAATTCAATGATAATCTTAAAAAATAATCCTTAAATCTGATTCCTTCAAATTACTTTCATCACTCAAGAAACTTTTATGTTCAGCACAATCACTGCATACAAATAGATTATAACTTATCAGCCTTATCACACAAACAATTTAATTCTAACACCATATTGCGAGAAAACCTATGAAATTTTATTAACTGTAAAGCATCTGGTAACAATGTATCTCAATGATCACTTCAAAATTCTATCTTCTAGCATTAGGTAAGCCAATTCTACTCTCAATTAGCTGACCCTTACAATATGATACCCACAAGGTATTTATAGATATACAAAAACTCGAACTCCACTTCTATTTTAGGTCATCCACCTTTTCAGGAACTAAAACTTCCCTTAGAAACTCAGATCAATTTGATCTTGAGTTCATACATTTAGACTTTTAGTTAAACTATAGAATAGAAAGTAGAAAAGAAAAAGAAATCATGCGCTCCAAAACTGTCAATGTTGCATGCAACATTCAAGGAAGAGGAAAATTATGCATGCAAGGATTCATGCATGCGAAGCTGGATCTGTAATGAACTCATCATAACTGGTGAAGACTTGTTGTAATGTATCTATTTCCGGCCCATCAATCCATCTATCTTCAAATTTGATCTGATCCAATTCTGCTGCAGCAAACTCCCTCATACCTTTTATCTTTATCAACTCTCTTCTAGCAGCTTTTATCTCTTCCTTGACATCCATTAGTTGATCTATTATCAAATCTTCTCCATCATCCTCTTTCTGCATGAGTCCTTTGAACCTTTCATCCCACTTTTCCTTTATTTGACTCAAAGGCATGCCTTCTTTCGTTAACACATTCACATCTACAATGATGGCAATAACTGCTTCCAGCTCCTCCAATTGCTCAGTCAAATTATTAACAGCCTCTTGAATCTCATCCTTATGTTTACACAAGAATTTAGTTCTAAAACGGAGTATAAGAGAAGTTTTCTCCACAAAATCCTTATTGTCCTCCTCAAGTATTGATTGCTCCAAAAGAGTAGCTAAAGGAAATGCATTAACCTTTTATAATTTCTGGCTGTATTCTTTATATTCTTCTTCTTGTTTCTCCAATGCCTCCATGTATTGATGCATCTCCTTTATTATCCCTTATGTATCCTTGTAGGCTTCAAAACCTTCAACCAGAACTTCACCTACCTCTTGGTTCAACTTGTCTACCCATTGGTCTACCATCTCCGCTTTGCCTTTTACCTGCACCAAATCATCTACCTCCTTTTTACGTAATAAAATAGGAGTCTCAATGGTTGTTACCTATTGTGCTCTCGGAGAGGAGACACTTTTCAAGAATGAATGTAATTGATCCAATTGAGCCTTAAGCTCATCCTTCTTTTGTTTATCCTTGATCATTCTTGACTTGGTTGTTGAAGCCACCACATCAATCAAGTTCATTTGCTAATTCCTAGTGGGCCTTCCCAAGTTAACAGTACTCAACTGATAATCTGTTAACTGCATATCCCCTACCTCCTTTTCTGTCATTGGCATGGCACATTCAGCAACAATTTCTCCTTTGTTTGTAAGTCGGGTAGAATGTAGAATCTTAGCCTTCTTTTTAGGCCTCTCCTGCTCAATTCCTCTCATCATATCCTCCCAATTGAGAGGTTGTGAAGGTGTTACTACCCTCTTCTACAGGTCCAGTTTCAACCAAGTGGGAGCACATGGAGCAGCAGTTATCACAGTGGAAGAAGAAGCAATAGTAGTAGTAGGGGGTGGTTGCACATTTTCCTGGGTTTGAGAATCAACCCTTAGTTCTTCTTGTTGTTTTTGTAATACATGCATCTGCACCAGCTTTTCAGCCTCTTCCCTATCTTTTTGTTCTTGCCTTTTCTTATCTTCCTCTTCTTTCCTCAACCTCTCTTCCTCCAATCGATCTCTCTCCACTTTTTCTTTCTCCAACCTTTCCTTCTCTAGAACTTCTTTTTCTAGTTTCTCTTTTTCCAAAGCCTCTAGTCTTTATTTTTCTAATCTCTCTGCCTCTATGACCTTAAGTTTTTCTACCTTTGCTTCTTCTTCTTGTTGTTTCTTAACCAGGTCAGCAACATCTCTCTCTTTTTGCAATCATGCTACTTCTTCTTCCTTTTGGCGAGCTTCTTCTGTAAGTTTCAACTTGGCCAACAAAACTTCTCTCTCCCTCTGGTTCCTTGCCTTCTCTTCCTCAAGATCATGAATCTTCTGTATTAGCTCCAGCTTTTTGTTCTCTTCTTTAACCTTGAGCTCTTGTTCTTGTTGCCTCCTTTGTTTCTCCACTTCATCAGCTGTTGTCTTAGTTTCAACTTGTTTGGCCTTCAATTGTTGTTGGTGCAGTATAGCATCAGCTTGTACCTTGGCTTCCATTTCCTTTTGTTTCTCTGATGCTGTAGCCCTTGCATCAGAATCCTTCTTAACTTCTTCAAACAATTCCCACTGCTCCTCTTGTGTTATCACCTGTTCAATATCCTCCTCTAGAGGCATGTTCTCTTGCATATCTTTCTCTGACAGATTCTCATTTGAATCTATCTCAACCTCCAAAATTTCCTCCTGCACTTATTTTCCCTTGGTAGCTTCAGCCATGCTATGAAGAGCTCCTTCTTGAATTTATTTACCCTTCTTCCTTGTAAGTAGAACTTGTGTGGATGATTCACCTAATGTGGGTGTCGAAACAGCATATCCTACTGGAACATCTCCTTCTTGTGTTTCCTCTTCATCCTTTGCTGCTTCAAGTTCTATTTCTTCGATGTCTGGAGGAAGGAATTCTAATGGCTCTTTGGGAGGTGTATTTCTTTTGATCCTCTTGTATCCCTTACCCTTTTTAAGGACTGGTCCTTGAGGAGCTTGAGTTCTTAACATTAACCACTGCACACTCCTATCCAATACTGTCCTTCCAATCTTCTTAATATCAATAGTTTCTTCTGCATCCCAGTCAATTGGATCAAAACTCTTGGTGCCAATGTTCAAAGCTTCATAGGAGGGATTCAATAGAATTCCATCATCCACCAATGTGTCAGGAATATTTTCTTTAACAACAAGCTCTAACATGAGTGAAACAGACAATCTTTCATATTTCTTCTTTCTCAAATCATACTCATCCTGCCGATCACTCCAAAAGTCTTCTAAAAAATTGAAATGTCTAGTAAACACCAAAGGAAATAAGGCATACATCTTACCCTTTGGATCAAAATACTTACGAGCTATGTATAATCCCAATTTCAACTGTATCAATTCACTACATACCACTTTTTCTCCTACCAAGTGTTGGCAGCTATACTCACCCAACTTCATGGGAAATTTGTGACATCCGGTTTTATGCTTGATCCCAAACTGAGCATTAACTCCAATAGCCTGATATACAAACTCCATCAACACTATTCTGTTATTGTAGCACCTTGGAAGCAAATGTGGATGGCCTTCCAAACCAGCAAGCTTGAAGTATGTAAATTTGGGGTACTAGATGTACCAACATCCCCATTCAGCAATGAATGCCATGGCTTCTTGACTCAATCGGTATCCTGCATCTCCATTCAATTGGTTGATGATCACATATAACAATGCATCATTGACTCTTCTGAAATGAGCCTCAGCAGCCTGAAGAGACAATTGGTCATAGTGCTCCCATACCTTTTTATGTCCATCCAAGGCTCCCATTATGCCCACTCTGTTTAAGCCTAGGAAGATACCCAATCTTGCTGCAGCATATACAACATAAGAAGTCATGAAGAAGCATTTAGTCTCCCTAATGCTTATTAGTTGATCATGTATGGTATCAGACACCACCATTGGCCAATCAAACTGTTGTTTCCCATTTAAAATAATCTGAATAAAAGGAAACATCCACTCCTTAAAGTGAAATTCATGCCTCTTCCCAAATACCCTTGACAACATCATGATTAAATCTGATACCTCTTTGTAAAAATCCACCCTTTTAGACTGATCTGCAAGCTTGTTAAAGAATTATTCTCTATCTTCAACTATTTCCTATTCAAGTGGGCTTTGTTAGATGTTTTACTCTTGCTATATGCTTCCAATGCTTCAGCCTCTCTCAATAGTACCAAGCTCTTAGGATCTAGGACACCAAATATACTCTGAAATGCTTGAGGAGTGAGATCAATAATTACATTGTTTTGTAAATCCATGCATTGTCTAGTAATAGGGTTGTAGGCACTGGCTGCTATCAAGATCAACTCCGGGCACTTGACTGACAAAGGAAACACAATGATATGATCCAAGCTAGAATCAACAGTCCTTTTAGCTCTAGGTGTTGCATCCTCACTGAATATATCAGCATATAACTCCTCAAAATTATATGAGCCCAAATTCGTGTTAGTGATATCTAACTAGTCTAATTCCACCTTGCTCACATACACAACCGGACTCCTATGATTATACCTCAAGGTATAAGGCAATTGTTCTGGCTTTAACTTCTTTGGTTTAAGTGCGGCCTTTGATGTTCCTGCAGGCTGGTTCCTTCGAGTAGCTTCCCCTGATGTTCCTGACATCCTTCAACTTTTCCTGCAATCAAGACCTCTAATTAGATTTTTAAATATCATCACAAAACATGCTTTAGAAGCCATACCTTTCATATATGCACCGGAGGTGGAACCAAATAGAAACATACTCTAAACAATCCCTTTAAACCATACTGTCGGACTCGGGGCCAAAACTGAAATAGATATTTCACTAACAATAGATGGGCTCGGGGTCGGAACCAAAAAAGGCTATCGGAACCGGCATCGGAATGAAAAACGAATTTGGTTTTCCAGATATTTTATATTTTCATATTTTGTTCCCATTCCGCTTCCGCTTCCGCTTCTGACAAAGTTATAACTATTTTGACATAAGACTTCTCATTATACGCGAAGCCGGTGATGGGATGGAAATGGAGTTGGAAACTTTTGGAAAATAGACTTTTCAAATTCAAGATCAATTCCGATTCTGCATCCGACCAAGTTGACCATGACATCATCAAAGATTTTATCGATTTAACGCCCAACTTCAAAATTAAAGCTAAGGTCATATTAAATGAAAACAGGGCTTAAATATATAATGAAATTAACCATGCCCATATGACGGTGGGGAATGACTGTATATTTTAGGGCATCATATTTAAATCATTTAAACGTGATCACAGAAACACATGAAACCCTAAACTAACAAACACAATAAAAACTAGGGCACAGATTTTAAACCTTGCCATTTACCAGAACGAAAAACGCGAAAAAACCCTAAGTATAAAAATGATGAATCTAACCCTATCCTACTGTAAATAAAACAAGAATTTAACCTAACTCACTCTAGAACCCTAATTTAACTAACACCATTTAAATGTAAACTCACTACAAATTAAAATAGCCTGACGCTATCATGACTAAAACGTGAAAGCGATCATGCCCTAAAACAAAAGAACCAAAAACAAAAGTAAAAGAAACAAAGAATAACTAGAAAAACAAATAAAGCAAGAACCTATTCAAACCAATCATACCAAGAATCACAAATTCGTTAAAAACAAAATGATTGAAAGTACGAGCAGATAAAAAAAAACCGCAACAGTAAACAAACAAAGAACAACAATGATAAGAACCCTACCTCAAACGCAACAGAACCCTGCTAACCTTCTAAACTAATTTGCAAAGAATAACCTTCTTCTCTTTCAATCAATTTACTCAAATGAACTCTGCCTTTGCTCTTTCATGCTCCTTAAACTTTTAACAATGATAATAATGATTCTTTTAATCCTTAATGAAGGTAAAAATGAGGATTTCTACCTACACGAGTAGCGGTCATTTAATGCATTAAAACGCAGTTAAGGCGGAGTCAGAACTGAAAGAGAACCAACACTTCTCTATCATGTAACTTCAGTCAAAAATTCAACGACCAAACGGGCAGGGGCAAACTCGGAACTGCAAACAAATTTGGAAAATTCAGTAATTTCCCAATTTAGTCACCATTCCGGGTTTGGTTCCGGCAACAAAGCATAAAACAAAACCAAAGACAAAACCAAAACAAGGAGACCAATAAAAAGAAAACTTAACAAAAAGACTAAGTTAAAACAAAAGTTTGAAAAAGCGGAGGCAAAGACGGGATGGATTATGATTTTTGCAATTTTCAATAAACACCAACTAACATCCACTCTGGTTCTGACTCCGACAGAGAAAAAAAATGAAAAGTCATAAAAATAAAGTGTCGGGCCGAGAATCAAAACAAGTTTGAAAAGAAATTTCAAAACCCGATTCAGATCCGGTTCCGGCTCCGACAGAGAAACCAAAAGAAAAACAAAGTATTGGCAAAACAAGACTCCAAACTTTGTTACAAAAACAACTAAGTATAGAAACAACAAAGGGGGACCCATTTTGACCAAGGCAAAAATATGGGGTGGTTATGCAAGGCATAACACTAAGCATCTTAAAGGGCACAATAAACAGTCTATTATACCAATTGCTTTGTGTTTTGGAGATTTCACAATTGTTTCTATTGAAGGATATGAAGAGACTGACAAGAAATTGGCACATTAAAATTTTCCATTGGGGAATGAGAGAAAGAATTTTGATTCAAAGAACTTTATTAATAAGGAAAAATTGTCACAAACACTATCTAGGTATGAACATCAATTCTCTATGGATGATGTGATTAGGATTGTGATGAAGCTCTAACAGCACAAAGGATAGCCATATTCAACAAGATCATGTTAGCTAAGGCATGGACGAAGGAGAATAATCCTTTGTATATAAGAGAATTCAATGGTATGTGGGACCCTTTAGAAAGAGTTGAGTAGTTGATCACCCATGAGGATGAACTAACTAGGGATGTGCCCTCTATGGTGTTTGAAACACATGTGACAACTTGCTCTAGAATGCAATCCAAGAATATGGAACCCCTTAGTTACATACCGTCACAGCCTACTCCTGAAGTAAGTTTCTTTGTGGATATTTCCATGAGTGAGCAAAAGGATGAAGAAGAAAGTGATGATGAAGAGGTGAAGTTGAACAAATAAATGTACCCATTGTCACACAGTATGAGCCACCCCATGAACAAAGTATTGTTAAATTTGAAGCATCAAGTGAGCTCTCTAATGATGTGAGAGTTTGGGGTGGTCAAGAGTTTGCTTCTAATAGTGATTTCATTAAGACTTCAAAGTTTAGGTCATTTATCTATGAACACAAAGGAAGAGTGCTAAGAAAAAGGATGAAAAATATCACCCCTGAACAAGAAGCAACCGCCTTGGAAGAACTGGGAAAGGAGATAGATCAGGAACTAGAAGTTATTACCCATGAGAGAGGAAGGGAGCTCCTTCAAGAGGTTGGGGTCTTGCTCTTACCAGGATTGGATATCATTTTTTCCATATTTTTTGATAGTTTATGGAAAAGAGGAGATAAGACATTAAACCTAATAGAAGAGGCAAGTGACAAAATGTATTCAAGGTCAGATTACAATCCAGATGAAGCTACATTATTGATTTGGGCACTATATCCCTAAGTCAAGAGACCTGCCATCATTAGTAATCCAATCCAAGTGTTTGGACATCTCTTGGTACATAGGGTGGGGGATACTAATCCCATTGAGACAACAGAATTAAACATAAATGTGGCTAAGTTCAATAAGGCACAAGTTGATAAATTGATAAGAGAAAATGATAAACTAAAGAAAGAGGTAGCCAATTATAGAGATAAATTACCCTCTTCATCTTAATCAAAATTATATTCTCCATTGGTGGACTGTGAGAATAAATTATTAGATGACATGGAAGACATCATAACCTAGAAGCATTGCCATGAGAGAGTTCAAAAGAAATGCAATGAACTAGAAACAAAGATAAAAACCATCAAATTTGAGACGATCTCTGAGATAATCAAGAAGAGGTTTGAGAAGGTGATGAACCAAGCTAACCAATATTGGGAACTCTTTGTAAAAGTGCACTCTACTTTTCAAGAACATGAGAGACTACAGGTGTGCATAGAAGAGAAGAAAGATGAATTGAACAATAAGGAAATCATGAACGAACAAATCCTCCACATATATAATACATTAATCAATCGGCATTAGGAGTTTCATGCCAAGATTAAGGCTGAGCTTGATGACTTTGACCAACCATTGGATATCTCGTTTTCCATGTTTGTCGATGATGGAGGATTGAAAGGACAAGACCATTGAAAGGATGAATTGGCTCAAATACTACAACGGGTACTTGAGATGATTAATGACGAAGAGAGGGTACTGGACAATGCTCATAAGCAACTCGAGGGAATAATGTATATGGATTACAATATGATGGATTCTTTGTCAAATTTTGACTCTCACATTAGAGTGGATTATATCAATAACTTTTCAGGAATAAACCTATTCATCTTTAGGACTAAAGGGGCCCCAAATATGGAAAAATGAGTTTCGAGTTGAGGTCTACAAAATGATCGAGCACTTGATCATGGAGAGAAGAAATTTTCTAGATCCTGAGAGGTCATGAGTTCTTTACAATGAATAATGAAGCAATTATCACTATCTATTGTTATTTCCTTAACCGATTTTTTTATTTACAATTAGTTAAGGTTATGAAAAGACACACCTTTTTGTAACGGGTTTGTAGCTTGTTGCTTTCCATATAAAAGGGGAAACCAAGGCCAGGTTTTGAGGGGTCATTATTTTTTGTTATCATTGTCACCAATAGTAGTAGATAGGTTCATTCATTAGTATATCATATTTCATTCATCCATCTTCATATTTCAAAAACTTATGTTATTAATGTATATCTTTTGAAGCAATATAATGGAGAAGACTATTCATAATCGGTGATTTATTTCCAGTGTTCAACTGTTGTGTTAATATTCATTCCTATATATTGTTGTGTTGTCTCCGAAGTGGTTTCCCTCAATTATTCAAATTTATACAATTTTTCAGGACACATTTGTTGTTGTTGTGTGATTTTCTTGACTGGGTTATGGCTAGAGTGAATTAAATTCCTTTCAAATTATTCATTTTAATTGGTTCTTGCCAAGGATTAAAATCCTTTTAAATTAATTATTCTGATTGGTTTCCCTCAAGTTAACAATTACAAATCCTTTATGATATCATAGTAGTTTGGGAAAAATAACACTAGGATTCATAAAGAAGAGTACAGTAACTAACAGACCTACACGTTTGTACAAGGTGCAAACATCCAAAGTGCCCAAAAAGTTAGAGTTAAGCTAAGAAGTAGATCCACCTACCTTATATATCTGTCTCCATCATCACATAAATTTTATTCCATTCGCCCAATAGGATTAGGCATTATTCATACTTAGAACATTTTACATAAACTCTACTCATACAATTTATTCTCGAAGATATTAGGAATTAATCAACAACCTTGTGTCTATATCACTCCCACATGTCATTGTGAATATATTGCCTAGATTAGAGAGTGCACTTATAACATTTAAGTCTACCTTATCATTTAGGTACACCTGCCTAGGTTTAGAAGAGCCTAAAGAGCAGGGGCTTATCAATCATATTTGCCCCGTTCATTAGCCAAAAATGTATTAAGAGATTGGCACCCTCTTAAGGCTCAAAAATTGCATTTTTTAGACGTAATAGATTTGTGACTCTGTTGGGGAAATACTTAGCAGACCCACACCTTGAAACAATTCAGCATAAAGTCATTTAAAACTATCACATTGTATAAGACATCAAAAGACTCCACTAGGAATAGATCTAAAGAGATTGTAAATTTTTCTCTTTTCGCAAAAGTGAGTGGCGACTCTATCAAAGTTTGTAGGAATGAATGCATGACTGATAAATTAAAGTACACCTCAAAAAGAAAAAAAACCTCGAGTTTAAAGCATCAAATCATCCTACAAAATGAACGGTAGAAGATCTTTGCACAAATAAAGTCCAAAGAAGAATGATATCAAACAGATAGATAAAGGTGAATCTTCTCTCCCAAAAGCCAATATTTTTAAAAATGGGATAACATCTAAACAAATAGACACTACATTCACTGATCAAGAGAGTATCCTAGAACAAACTTTTACAATGCACAATAGCTTTGATCCGTTACATGGATTAGAATACCATAATGATGATTTATGTAGAGATCCCCATACCCCATTTGAGCAAGAAAACACTTGTCGTCCTTTTTTCGATTTTAATGAAGACCCTCAAAAAATGAATGAGTTTTATGCCCAAGTAGATGAAGAAAAGATATGGAGGCAAAGGGAATATGATTATGAGATATCTCTCAAATAGGGAGAAGATACCCAATATGAGTTCAGAAACCAAGATAGCCTTGTGCAAAATCACAATGGTGAATGGTTCACCGAAGGATACACGAACTGTTGAAGAAGTATTGCAAAACATACAAAAGATACATGAACAGACTAGGCTAGCCAAACTCTTGGAGGAAGAAAGAAGAGAAATAAAAGAATTGCATGAGTTATCATCCCAAAATGCATCACATAGCTCTAAATACGTACCCCCCACTAGTAGGTTGGGGTGGCTAATACTAGCAATCCACATGGATCAGCTCAAAATACAAGTGCTCCAATTACTTCAAAAGCACCTTACAACACGGCTTGGAAATCATATCAACATGTGCAACATAGTGTGCCACCACAAAACTCACAATCACAGAATACCAACACCATTTCACAATCTTGCCCACCGCCTAGACAACAATATGTTCCACACTACCAATACCATGAGCCACAATCAAATGCCTATAGAAAAACATATTCTCACCAAAAATATCCAAAAAAATGTATACCAACCTCAACATGGATTTCAATATTACCCCAATCCACCACAGCAAAATCCTTATCCATTGAATCTTGCAAGTATGAGCAAACAATTCAACTTGACCAAATTTCCTACATACCCATACCCCATTGATAGTAACTTGACAAATACCATCCCTAAATTCACAAGGAGCAATGCAACTACATCAAAGGAGTATATAAGAAACTTCAATGCTTCTATGCAAGAATTAGGCATGGAACATGAATATGTACTTATGAGGCTATTCATGATGTTCTTGATTGAAGAAGCAAGGGATTGGGTCAACAACCTACCAAATGTGTCAATTACCTCTATAGCAGACTTCAAAGATCAATTCCTAGAACAATATGGGAATCAATTTTCTCCTAAATTTTCCTTACATGAGTTGATAGGCATTCAGGAACATCAGAATGAATCTATTTTTTACTTCAATTAGAGGTTCTCCAATATCAACAACAAGATACCACATGGATCTAAATTAGCTGACTCGACTACTTTAAGCATCTATTTGAAAGACTTTGATCCTAAAACAAGGTATGAGCTCAGAAACAGATGTCCTAACAGCTTGGTTGAAGCACAAAAAGCTACTATAAGTATTTAGAATAATATAAAATCTATAGGAATTACTGGTAGAAGAGACATTAGAATCCCACAAAATCCCAACAACTACCAAACTAGACAAGAATCAAAGACCAAGATTGCATGGCATGGCATACAACACCAATTGAAATGATGGGAGGCTAGTTGATAATCATCACAAACATAATTGGAAAGATACTCTGGATCCTTTGAAAAAACATGGAGCACAAGTGGTGGAGAATAAACTATAGTGTCCACCGTGTGGAAAGCCACATGCACTAGAACATTGCGTAGTGGATCAAAATTGTGAATGGTGCCAAGAAAAATATATAGATGATCATACCATAAATATGTTGGGATGGGACCCTCATCAAACTAATGATGAATACTCATCTTCGAAGGAAGGGTATGAATACAATGTTAGTAATCAAAGGTCAAGTGCTAATTTGGGACAAGAGGTGTTCTCTGACCCAAAAGAATATAGAGAAGAGACTTCTTATACATATCATACAATACCATAGCTCAAATTAAGAACACCCATATAGGAAGAAAAGAGGGCTATTATAGAAAAAGCTATGGCAGCAGCTAAAAGGAATGGTTACAATTTAAGAAGTAGACCTTTAAATGCAGAGCAAGGGACACCTAGGAGCATGTTTATAAAAGAACAACAACACAAATAAAATGAATAAAAAAACAAAGGAAAGAAGTGAAAGAAAAACCTAAAAGGGATGTACCAAAAGAAAATTCAAAAGATGAATAAAAAAATAAAGGATGACACTAAAGCTTGAGCTGAAGATAAGAAATTTATCAAACCAGAGAAGGCAGAAAAAGTGGTGATTTCCCCCTCTTTTGATATTACCCAAGCACTAACCCAAATCAAGATGACAATGCCATTAATGGAGATGATGAAAATAGATGTATAGGGATACTACTCTCAAGTTAATTTCCAACACACCCCACAAACAACATAATCAAAATAAGGAGAAGGGTAGTAAGGGTAACACTGTGGGACAAGAAGCCGCTAAAACACCTAAGGTTTACATAGGTGACACACTTACAAATAACCCCTCTCAAATAGACCCTTTCTACACCACCTTGTTGATAAATAACAAATTGGTGAGAAACTGCATGGTTGACTCAAGGGAAGCAATAAATGTTATACCAATGGCAGTTATTAAGGAATTGGGATTATGGGTAGATACTACCTTTGGAAAGTGTTACACCATGAATAATAGGTATTTCCTAGTCATAGGTGTAATATGGGATGTAGAGTTGAATTTGGCCTCCTACCCAGAAGCCACTTATAAAACTAATATAATAGTAGTTGATACACCTCCTTACTTTGGTATGCTTTTATCAAGACAATGGGCAGCAGCAGTTGGAGGAAATGTTTAGTTGGACCTATCCTATGCTATAATACATATGAATGGAAGAGAAGTAAAGTTATACAGGGATCCAAGATTAAAACAACTCATAGAGTGTTTTGATCCAAATCAAATGAAATTTTTTTGTGATGTGGACCTTGGAAGCATTAGGATTGAACATTCAAACCCTGAGTTACAAAATACAAACCCAATTGCTAGAGATGTTTCTTAGAATAAACAAGGTGTATGGAAAATGTATTTTGATGGAGCTTGCAGTAAAGAGGGGAATGGAGTTGGGGTTGTTTTCATTTCACCTAATGGTAGAACATTTAAATACTCATTTATGTTGGGATTCGAATGTACAAACAACATAACAAAATATGAAGCCTTATTATTGGGCTTAAACATTGCCAAAAGATATGGGATCAAAGCATTAGCTATGTTTAGGGATTCAGAGCTGGTTGTTTCACAAGGGAAAAATACTCTACAAAAAACAAAAGATTGAAACAATATAAGCATGCAGTATGGGATGACATGGAGCTATTTGATTCTTTTTCGATTGACTGGGTAGATAGATCTAAAAACATAATGGTTGACTTCTTGGAAAATGTGGCATTAAAAAAGGATGATCTTACACTAGCAGGTATTTCACAAGTAGATTTCAAGGCAAGACCTGTGGTTCCTGATAACATTTATAATTGGAAGGTGTTCAATGATGAAGATGATTTGATTAAATTTGTACACTATATAGATCAATATGAGGCTCAATAAATTGACTTCAATGCATTTGTGGAAGAAGTAGATGGCAAACAAACTATGTTTGGAAAAGTAGTACATCTCAAAATGAACAAAATACCTAAAGGATTAGTGGCATTGGAAAGGGTATTTGATGGGAATGACTGGGCAATTATGAAACAAACACCGATGAAGAGAGAAGATATTGAAGAGGTTAATCTAGGGACTGAATTGGCTCCCAAGAAGGTTTACATTGGAAAGAAGATAAGTCCTAAGATTAGGGAGACGTTGATCACATTGTTGAGGAAATACAAACATGTTTTTGCATGGTCATATGAAGATCTTAAAGCATAAAAAGAAGACTTATTTCAGCATGAAATCCCATTAAAACCTTATGCTAAACCCTTCAGGTAGAAATAGAGACCAATAAATCCTACTCTATAACCCAAGATACATGAAGAGCTCATGAAACTTAGAGAGGGAGGCATTATTAAACCCATTAGACATTCTGCTTGGGTCTCAAACTTGGCACCTGTTAGAGAGAAGAATGAAGAAATAAGATTATGTGTGGATTTTCAAAATTTGAGTGTCTCCTCACTCAAAGATAGCTACCCTCTGCCAAACATGGAGGCAATGTTGCAAAAAGTGACTGGATGTGAACTATCTATGATGGAAGGTTTCTCAGGATATAATTAGGTGAAGGTAAAAGAATCATGTTAGATTCTTTGAGAAGTGAGAATTGAGCCAAGATCCGATGTTGGTCGTAGATCACATGAAACTCCAATCAGCAAATGATCAAAGATCAAAATAGCAGAATGAAGATAAAATATGAAATGATAGAACAATGGAGACAAGCAAGAGAATTTTGAGAATTCTCTCATGACTCTCACTAAACAATCACCAAATTAGCCGAACTAGTGAAGGTGAGAGGAGAGTGCTCAATATATAGAAGAATAAGGGAAAATACATCCAAGAGGTGCATTAACTCCTACTGCCCATAAAAGGTGGGAGGTTATCACCTACTTGGTAAATGAAAAGATATGTGGCATAACCTCCTAAAGTGAAGATAGGAGAGAGGTGGCACATAAATCCAGAAGAGGGTGAGAAACCCAAATACCCCATAGACTACTCAGGTACAAATAGAATAGTGGTTATGAGAGGTGGCACAACAAGCCAAAAGAGCATGTGTAACTCAACTACCCATGTGTGGGGAGAGAGTGACACATGTAGCTATTGTATTTTTCCACATGTCCTCATATTACCACATCTAATAAACCTAAGCAAGCTTAAATAATAATGTGTAGGAAAAAGAAATACCCCCTAACACAAGGAAATTAAAAAACCTACACTAATACCCCCCCTTAAGTGTAGCTTAGGTGGGTGAAAATATGGGTCCCGACAAACGAGGCCATTTTAGGTACCCATGTACATAGAGACCCCCCCAAAAGAAGAAGCCCCTCCTGAAGTAGAGACATGTCCTACCCCTAGCAAAGCTTGCAAATAAAGGAACTTGCTCTCTGTGAAGGGTTTGGTGAATATATTTGTTGTCTGCTCCAATGTAGAACAATACTTAATATCAATGATGCCTTCCTGAATCAGCTCCCAAATGTAGTGCATATGTATCTTAATCTATTTTTTCCTCTGGTGATAAACTTGATTCCTTGAGATCTGTATAGCACTTTGATTGTCACAAAAGATGAATGTAGGCTTTCTGAATGGAATGCCAAACTCAGTGAGAATATTCTAAAGCCAAATAGCCTCAGTGGCGGCATTAACTACCCCTTGATACTCAGCCTCTATAGATGAAAGAGAAATTACATACTGCTTCTTGCTCAACCAACAAACTTGACTGAAACCAAGAGAGAAGAAATACCCAGAAGTAGACTTGTGATCGTGGGAATTGCCTGCCCAATCTGAATCTATATGCCCCACCAAGTCAATATCCACACCCGCTACATAGTGAATCCCATAACTGTGAGTACCATGAATGTAGTGGAGGATCCTCTTAGCTGCCTTCCAATGCAACTCATGTGGCTCCTACATGAATCTAGAGACCATGCCCACAGTATATGAAATGTCGGGTCTTGTATGAGTCAAGTAGATGAGACTCCCAACAAGTTGTCAGTATAAAGTGTCATCAACCAAAGGTGAGGAACACTTAGCCTCAAGTTTGACCCCTAATAGAAATGGAGTTGGTGTAAGCTTACAGTCAGCCATGTGAAATATGGAGAGCATGTCAAGTGCATACTTGGGTTGTCCAAGGAAGATACCCAAAAATGATTGAGTGATCTCAATCCCCAAGAAATAATGCAAAAGACCCAAGTCTGACATCAAAAATCTATCATGTAGAGCAATTTTCATCGCCTTGATGGTGGATGAGTGACTCCTAGTGATGAACAAGTCATTGACATATAGAACCAAAAATGTGAGAGTTTCATCCTATTGCAGAATGTAGATATTTGAATCAAAATGGCATCAAGTAAACCCAACTATCAGAAGGAATGAATCCATCTTGGCATACCAAGCTCGAGGAGCTTGTTTAAGGCTGTAGAGAGACTTTTGAAGATGGCACACAAGTGAAGGATCTTGGACAAACCTCTGTGGTTGCTCCATGTAGATTTCCTACTGAAGGTCACCATGAAGAAAGGCACTCTTCACATCCATCTGATGAACTTCCCAACGATGGACTATAGATATAGCAAGGAAAATTCAGATGGAATTCATCTTAGAAACTAGTGCAAAAGTCTCAGAGTAGTCAATCTCGGGAACCTGGGAGAATCCTTTTGCAACCAAGCAAACCTTATGCTTATCAATTGACCTTACTACAAATTTTGTCTAATAGATCCACTTGCATCGAACAAGTTTACTTCCTTTAGGAAGAGGGACAAGATCCCATGTGTGATTCCTCTCTAAGGAATTGAACTCTTCTTGCATTGCAGCATCCCACTCAAGAATACCCGAAGCTTGTTAAAAATATTGTGAATCAGAAGCTAAAGAAACAAAGAGATGAGGAGCCTACTGCAACTGTGACCTGGTTCTTCTAGTATCTAATGGATCACCAACCCAATCACCTACTGATTCCAATGTCTGACAAGCCCAAAGAGGTGCAAGGGATGGAGAGTGTGGAGGAGAATCATCACCCTCTAAATGATTACTAGGAGAAGAATGTGAATCCACATCATCATTGTCACCATCTAAAGTGGAGGAAGAAGAATCCTCATCAAGATTAGGAGGATTAAGATCCTCTAAAGAACTATCATCATGATGCACGGGCTCCAATCTAATAGTGGAGGGAGAAGTGGTAAGAGAATAATTTGAAGGGGTCTCCTCAAAACGAACACTCCTCTTAATGAACAACTCATGAGTGGCAGGATGGAGAAGCCTATAGCCTTTGACATCATCTGTATATCCAAAAAATATGCAAGGCTTGATCTGTGAATCCATAGACTTGTGTTTCTCTGTTGGAATGTGGGCCCATGCAAGAGAGCCAAACACTCTAAAATGCTTAATTGTGGGTTTTCAACTAGTCCAAGCTTGAAAAGGAGTTACCCCCTTCACAGCTTTGTGAGGAACTTTGTTCTGGATGTAACACACATAGTTGATGACCTTTGCCTAGTATTGAGGTGCCAAATATTTAGAGTGAATCATACAATTAGCCATCTCTTTTAAGGACCTATTCTTGTTTTCTACAACACCATTCTTCTGAGGACTATATGGAACTTTGTGTTGCATGTTGATACCTTTTGAAGCACAAAACTGTTCAAATTGATAATTAACATATTCACCCCATTATCTGTACACGAAAGCTTGGTGAACTTTCTAGACTATTTCTCTGCAAAAGCTTTGAAATATTGAAAATGCTCAAAGACCTCAAAATTTTGTTTGAGAAAGTAAACCCAAGTGTATCTAGAAAAGTCATCAATAAATGTCAAGATATATCTAGCCTTGCTAAAAGATGGTTGTGGAAATGGTCTAGCCAAGTCACCGTGTACCAACTCCAATATTTGTGTAGCCCTCCATGCTTTTCCTTTATCATATTTCTCCTCGGGATGCTTACCAAGAATGCATCCTTAGAAACACCATCAAAAAATAGAATAGAAGGCAATCCTATAACCATATCCTATTGAATGAGTTGTTGCAAGTAACGGTAGTTCAAGTGGCCAAACCGTTGATGACAAAAACAACTCACCTCATTTGCATGAGTGAGTAAGGCTGTCGAAGGAGATTCGAGAACATAGTGAGAAAATTGATATAGTCTAGACTGATGATCTGCTTTTCCCATGGAAGTTGTAGACCCATTATGTATTTCATTGATTACCACTATATCTGGAGTGAACTCAACTCACTTTCCAGAACCAATGTGAGTGATCTGATAAACAAATGGGATATTGGTTGAAAAAAATGGAACACAAAGAACATCCTCAAATGTCCCTTCACCCACATCAACAGACCCTTTCCCATGCACTTCAATAGGAGTTTCATCACCCATTAATATGGTAGGCATAGAACATGGCTCCAAGAGGTAAAATTATCCTTTGATGAGGCCATGTGGTGCGAAGCACCCAAGTCAATGACCCAAGACTTGGGTTGTGAAGCAACAGCAACTAGGGCCTTGCCCTTCCCTTTCCCCTTACTTTTTTCTATGTCCTTAGAAGACCTTTCTGATGAACTTTGTTTGACTGAATTAGGCACCTTGATATTGTTATTTTCTCAAAGATGAGAAAGGTGATCAATTTGTTTCTTTAAACATTTATGTTCATCATGGCCAAGCCTCTTACAATAAGAACACTTGACCTTCTCCTTCTTAGGTTGGTCACCTTTTGATGAAGAGGTCTGATTATCTACTTTTGAAGTAGAATATTTCTTATCTTTCTTCTTCTCTCCTTAGTTCTTTAGTTTCTTATCTTGCTTATTAGACCCTTTTTGTTCTTGTGTGCCTTGATTAATAGCCAAGGCATGTGACTTAGAGGGTTTAATTGTACTGATTAGAACCAATTTGTCTTGCTCCCTAGTGAGCTTTGCAAAAAATTCATCTAGAGAAGCCATTTTGTAGGTTGAACCTAGGGCACATTTTGTAGCATAGAATGTAGAAACAAATATAGAATAGTTAGGACCAAGCTTAGAAAGAATACTCAAGATCAGTTGCTTATCATTCTTCTTGATTCCACATTGTTCTAACTGCAATCTAATGGTCTTCAATTATGTGAAGAAGTCCTCTATGGTGTCAAAATTTGAAGGACTTAACCCTATGAGTTCATTCTCCAATTGATGGCCCCTTAACTCATCCTTCTTACCAAAGAGGCTTTCCAATTTAGTCCACACATCATTTGGTGTTTTAGCATACTCAATATGAAAAATAAGGTTGGGAGAGACTAACATGCATAGAGTACCAAAGGCTTCATCACATTTGTTGAACCATTTAATATTTTCCACATCATCTTTTGGTTCAATTTCAAGTCCCATTGTAACACAATGATATCCATGTCTTTTCATATATATTTCATCTTAGATTTTGATTCAAAATAATTATATGGAGTTAAAACTAGAAGTGTAGATACATCCATGAGTGTAGAAAAGAAGATTGCAAAGCAGAACGAAAAGTGCAAAAAAAAGAACACTAGACACCCCCCCATTTCACTAGTTTTTGAAATGACCCCTCACCACAATGATGGCACTTTATAATTATTGTGATCACAATGCAAAAAATTAGATCTTTTAGACTCTTACAAGGCCCAAAATGGCCAAGAAACTAAAACTGCAATTTAAGTACAATATGAGATCAAATTGAGAGCACCAATGCCGAGTACACAAAAAAATATGAACTCAAGAAAAAATGGCACCAAAAATAGAGTCTGTTTGCACAAGTTATGGCTCGTAGAAGGTCTCAAAACGAGAACTATGTAGCAAGGTCTGAGAGAATATTTAATTTATAAAACACTAGAGTATAAAAACAGAAAACCAACTTCACCACTATGTAGAGAATGAAATTCTATCCAAAATAAAATAAAAAATTGCATCGAAAAAAGATTTTTTATGCTCAAGTTATAGTCGTTTGAAGTTGGACCGCCAAATCAAAAATGCAAATGGAGAGGGATCTGCCTGCTGATGGTCATTTAGATGTCAAATTTAAGACAGTAACATCTGTGACGGCCCTTTGAACGTCAAATTTAACAAAATGTTTATGACAGGCAGATGAACATCAAATTTAACATAATGTTTATGATAGGCAAATGAACGTCAAATTTAACATAGTGTTTATGACGGGCAGATGAACGTCAAATTTAACATAGTGTTTATGATGGGCAGATAAATGTCAAATTTAAGTTTGTGTTCTGTGACAGTTGTTTAACCATCAAATTTAAGACAGTCAAAAAAATTTCTACAAATCCATACATTACGGAATTCGTATGACCCAGAGTGAAAAAAAAGGGCTTAGAAAAATTCCAGACTTCGATTTCAATGATTTCACAGTCGATCTTTAGGTTCTTGGGCCTTCTGAGAGCGATGGCAAGGTCTCTTTGGGCTGAAAGTTCTCTGGTTTGATTATACAAATGCTTATTTTTCCTTTAAATTGTTCATGTTAAAGGAAAATGCTAGCTCTGGATTAGTCTCAAATCTCTTTAAGAAATCAAATAATAAAAGTGAACTAAACCAAACAAACAAGCTTTGATACCATGTTAGATTCTTCGAGAAGTCAGAATCAAGCCTGGGTCCGATGCTGGTCGTAGATCACATGCAACTCCAATCAGAAAATGATTGAAGATCAAAATAGCAGAATGAAGAGAAAATCTGAAATGAGAGAACAATGGAAACAAAGCAAGAAAATTTTGAGAATACTCTCATGACTCTCACCGAAAACTCATTGAACTATCCAAACTAGTGAAGGAGAGATGAGAGTGCTTAATATATAGAAGAATAAGGGCAAATACATCTAAGAGGTGCATCAACTCCTACTACCCATAAAAGGTGTGAGGTTATCACCTACTTGGTAAATGAAAAGACATGTGGCATAACCTCCTCAAGTGAAGACAAGAGAGAGGTGGCACATAAAGCCAGAAGAGGGTGAGAAACCCAACTACCCCATAAACTACTTGGGTAAAAACAAAATAGTGGTTATGAGAGGTGGCACAACAAGTCAAAAGAGGATGTGTAACTCAACTACCCATGTGTCATGGGGAGAGAGTGACACATGTAGCTGTTGTATTTTTCCACATGTCCTCATATCACCACATCTAATAAACCTAAGCAAGCTTAAATAATAATGTGTAGGAAAAAGAAATACCCCCTAACACAAGGAAATTAAAAAACCTACACTAACAAGTCCAAACAATACAAGACAAATTTTACTACACCATGGGGGACATATGTATACGTTATGATGCCATTTGGCCTCACAAATGTTGGTGCCACCTTTCAAAGATCCATGGACATTGCTTTTGTTGACCTAATCAATGCAATAATGGTAGTATACCAGGATGACCTCACAACATATTCTAAGGAAGCGAAGGATCATGTTGAACATTTGGAAAATATTTTCCTTAAGGCCTTAGAGTATGGTGTCTCCTTAAATCCAAAAAAATGATATTTTGTTGTGACTAAAGGAAAATTATTGGGCCACATAGTTTCTAAAGATGGTGTAAGAATTGATCCTGAGAGAGTGGAGGCTATTGAAAAAATTCCTATCCCAAAGACAATAAAATGCATTCAATCTTTCTTTGGATAGATCAATTTTGTAAGGAGAATTGTATTAAACTTCACTAAAATTGTAAAGCCTGCATCAAAAATGTTGAAAAAGGGTACAAAAATAGACTCGACGACTAAAGAAATTGATGCTTTCATATCTATTAAAAGAGAAATTAAGGACGCTCCTATATTGAAATCACTTGATTTCAGTAAGCCATTTCATATTTTCTCATTTGCATCTTATCATACCATTGCAGTAGTAGTGCTACTGTTGGAATCAAGCAACACTAAGAAGGGGGGTGAATAAGTGTTGTGCAATTTTTAACTTTATATGATCTGATCCTTCAAGCATTCAAAATAAATATGCATGAACATGAAGAAAACAACCACAACACCATAACACAGGAATTTTTACGTGGAAACCTTGTTAGAGGAAAAACCATGGTGGATGACCAATCCACAATATGATCTGAGTATACTCAAAATGAAGTTCACAATATGGGAATGCACTTGCATTCAGGTGCATTGCCTAGAGCTCACTGCTCAAAGAAGACTCACTGTCTTACAAAGATAATCAGATTAAATCCATTTGAGAAATTAAACTGGGAAACTAGCATCTACATATGCTTGATTACAGTTCCGATTAGGCTCAACAATCGATCTTCTGTCCTTCTGACTGATTATGCACTTTTGCTCTGCTATGCTCTGATTCTCAACACAAATCCTTTATGCACAAGTGAAACTATGCATTATCGCTCTTCTACTCTTTTGATATTCACAATTCGCACCCACACACCTTATTCGTATATCAAAATGATATGAACGATCTCTTATATATATCTGCGACTAAGAATTTAATTGCTAACTTTCGGCTCAAACAAAAGTAAAAATATATTCAAGTTGTCGGCTCAATCCATCTTTAATTCTTGATGCACATCAACCAAAGTTGGCTCCAACATAGTAATGATTAACATCAACATGCACGAACACAAAAATACTTAAACATTTACTTCCCAAACATCTGCAACATGTTATATCCACGAAGTCGGCTTCTATATAGATAAACAGAGAATTAACCAACTAGATCTTCTAACTCGCACATGGATCAATATGAGGCACTAAGATTCGATAGCAATGAAGATCATATGCCAAACAACATTCCATGAGATATGAAACACAAAATAATAATAGAAAATCTTCATGTGAATCGATGAACACAAAGTTGTCGGATGCTCTGTTCTACCTTGACTATCGGTATGATCAAATGACGACATGCGGATCCAATCACCGACTAGGGTTTCCATCAATGACAACACCAAATGATATTAGCAGTGTCTCTTGCCAACAATCTCCCCCTTTGGCATTGATGGCAACACTTAGTGAAAAATGACTAAGTGTCGGATCAATACCAACATCAATGCACTGCCACTCTTCAAAATTTCAAAAACAAAACTCTCCCCCTGAGATGATTATACATTTTTCACTCTACTACTCTCCCCCTTTGACATCAATGGAAAAATTTGGGGAAACTACATACCAAAAATCAAACAAAATTGTTACGAACAAAGATGCTTCTTCAACTTACATAAACTTGAAAAATCTGCAAAATCTTTCTTCAACAAAATCAAATTTGTGTCCCAAACCCTTTTAAGACTCTCCAAAATTGTTATGTGACCACAAACTAAGTAGAATTGAGTCTACGCACACTCAAGGTTCACTGGATCACCAACTGCCTTAGCATCTTCAGCTTCCTTTAATGTACTTGACATTATTTCTATCTTCGGACCAATTAGGCCTCTAAGTTCACATGCTCTTTCCACAATTTTGTCATTGTCATGCTTCAAGCTCCTTATCTTGTCAAGCAGAGATATCACATGGCCTTCTTGCTTTGCAACACCGCCAGTTAAAGGATCAAAAGCTTCAGAAATATCAGCTAACTGTTTTTCAAGATCCTTAACCTTCTTCTCATTGACCTCAGTAAATTTAGAAAAAGACAAACATGACTTATAGATCTTTCCACCTTTAGATAGGGCACTTTGAATATTCTTCACACAGGTGGCTAACAGAGTTTTATCTTTGACAATCATTTCTTTCAACCTATTGAATCTTTTGGCATCAAATTCCTTCTGAACTTTAACCATGGCTGACTTCTCAAGTGACTCAAAATGAGTACTTACAGAGTTAATGAGCTTCTTCAATTCACCAGAGGAGGAACCAAAAGGATCTTTGACATGAGTAGGCATTATTTTCTCCAAAACTCCAAATGCAAGGTTTAAAAGTTCACTATCCTCAATGTGAGACTTCAACAATTCTTCTCTAGCCTTTGCTTGGGCAAATGATGCAGCATTCATTTTCTGGATTGGAGACAAAGTAGATAGGTTGATAGGAACTTCAATCAACTCAGGGTCAAATTCTTCCTATTGCTTCACCAGAAATTTCTTCACTGCCTCTGCAATGTCTCTTGCTTCCAATTGAATTTCCTTTCCTTCAACTTTCTTTTCCTCAACCACTGTTTATTCAACTATAGATTCTTTCTTCTCTTCAAGAATCTCAATTTTATCAACCTTCTCAACCGATACAATTTCAAGAGCTTCAATCTCCATAGGAATTTTTGTATTGTCCAAAACAAGAGGAATTTGAGTATCCTTAGCTGCATCTTGATTTCCTTCTTATTTTGCTGGACCAGATGAGACATCTTCATCATGTGTTTCTTCAGTGACAACATCAATTTTGTTACTTAACAAAAAAATTCTCAACATTTGTTCAATTTCCTTTGCAACTTCATCAGTCTGACCAATCATGAGCTTATTCACTCGTGTCTTGCTCTTGAATTCCTTTTTAGCTTTATTCAATATTGCCTTCATTTCTTCCATAGATATCACTGGACATAACTCAACAAGAATTTTTTCTCTCATTTTCTCTTCTTCTGTTCTAGCATTTACTCTTCTCATTTCCAAAATCTCGTACAAGATTTTAGGTAAATTAGGCATTATTTCAATAAGAACTTTATTGAAAATATTCAAATGCTTAATTGTTGCCTCCTCAAGAGTTCTTTGACCTGATTTATCAAAGGTTTCATACCATTTATAAAGTGTCTTAATATTTCCATCCTTGACCAAATCTTTTTCAACTTCTTCTACTGACATACTAGGTTTGTCGATTTTTTCCTTCTTCTTTGTTTTGTCTTCTTCACCGGAGGGCTTGCTTTTAGTAACCTTTCTTGCCTGGGTGCCCATATGCTTTATTTCTCTAACTCCTTCATCAGATTTTGTTTCTTCATCTTCAGAGACTGCAACATAGACTCTTTTTATTTTATCCTTCTTTATTTTTCCTTCCTTACTAGATGTCTTCATCTAAGTTTGCACAAGAATTGGCTTTGTTGCAGGGGCGGATAGAGATGCAGAGCTCCTTGTTGACCTAGCTCAGGAAGATGGTGCTACCAGACTAGCAGATTCAGTTCTTGCTAGCTCTTTTTTTGCTTCAACTTCTTCTCTCTTCTTCCTAGCTTCTTTTAATTTTTCTATAGATATACCCATTCTTTCTACAAGGATTTCCACTTCTTTTCTAACTCTTTTGACTATCACAAGTTTCCTGAGTTCATTGTGCGCCTTTATATTCTTTTCTACATAAGTACCAAATCTCTCTTCTGATGGATCCAAAGGCTTATTCAGTAAATGTTGTGCATATATTTCCAGAATGTACTCTTCAACTTCATAACCCATTGGCATGATCCAGACTGTTCTGGGATCTGTTGCTTCCATTAGGCATTGATCAATGTCTACCATAAAAGAAACTATGTCCTTATACTTCTCCATAATAGAAGTAGGAATTCCTTCTCTGGCATGCATCATACTTTGAAAATTCTTGAAGTATCCCCAAATTGCAGTTTTTTTGGCTTGACTATTTCCAATTCCATACAACATTTCTCTAATCTGAACAGCTACAGGTTGACCACCTTGCCAATGTACTTTCCCAACACTCAAAACCTCATTCATGAAATAAAAGAATAAACATAATAGAAAATTACCATACTTACAAGAATTTGTCTTGTCCTTCTTGATCTTACCAAGATTTTCCGTCAGTTGACTCCTGAGTAACTCGCACAAGTCATAATCTGCATTCTCCTTTACCATTTGATACGCTGCATAAATGGTTGTACTAGATACAAAATTGTCCCGACTTGAGTGATAAATCTTGTAACCAATGATCATCGATGCAAATTTCACATCCTCTTCAATGATATCTTCGATTGTCACGGCTCTTTTATCATACTTTGATCTTGTTGCATCAGTAACCGTTTGATTCTTTATGGACTTCAAAATTGGCAATCCACTGGAGGAATTTAAACCTATAACAACACTTATAGCCTCCTTTGTAATCTTGAAGGGTATACTCAACCACATAAATTCATCATGAACTCTGCTCAAGATATATCAAACCCATTCGTTCTCTTCAAACAGGGGGAATTTAACAATATGTGTAAATTTCTTCTCTTCTAGGGTTTTGAATTTCAGCTTGACACAAAAGTCGTCTCCTATAATGTGATTGTTATGCAAATTCAGCAGTTGCGAGCCTCCTAGCTCTTCAATGTTTGCATGAATATATACCCTAATATCATCAGTGTGTAACACGTCATACAGAACAGATCAAAAAGCACCTAACAGGTCGATCTCGACAGACTTGAAAGGATGCCATTTGAATTTGGGACAGGGTTTGTCCTTAACTTCAATTACCAATGGAGTAACCATTTTCACCAATTCACAAATTCACAGGTTTTTTCCGAAAAATACCTTTTTGTCGGATCGCAGTTTGATTACTAAAAGCTTCTTCACACTTGAATTTTGCCTCAATTTTCCAAAGTTCTCCTTAGAGCTCTCCAAACGTCTTTTCTTCAAAATGCAAAGTGACAAATGAAAGATAAAAATGACCTTTTATCACTCACACACTTAACCCTTTTTGACGCAATAAATGCTTTTACCCGAACTCATCTGGTTACCCTGTTTCCATGCGTTGTGACAGATAATTCTTCTGCGAACCTCAAATACTGCATAATACTCTTCTCCAATAGGTTCAATAGCATCTGCAGAGTATTTATGTGCTTACTGTACTCATCCACATTTCGATGTCAGTTACCGGCAAGGGGTTAAGAGATTTTTTTGACAGCTCCCCCTAGGCCAAAGGCCTAAAACTAATTCCCAGAGGAATTACCAGAAGCAAATTCTAGTGCTGGCAAATTTTCTTCATTAGAGGGACCTTTCATCACCCATTTCTTCTGTATTTTCTTCCTGATTACATCTGTAATGACTTTTCTTTTTCCCTTAACATCCTTCAACATGTTTCTCCTTTGATTTATCGGACCTTTTTTGTTCCAACAAAATCTAGCAATGTGACCAATTTTGTTGCAGTTATAGCACACAACATTTTTCAGTCCAGACCAGTTGTTCCACTGATTTTCTTTTGATCTGCATTGGTTAGTAGTATGGCCAAATTTATTGCGTGTATAACATCTGACATCTCTATGAAAGTTGTTCATCACAATTCTGCATTCATTTGACTTGTGACCAAACTTATTGCAATTAAAGCACTGACCTGAGAATGATGAACCACTTTGATTCGTCTTGCTTCTACACTGAGAAGCCATATGGCCAAACTTATTGCAGCTAAAACAGTAACCATTAAACTTTTGAGCATTAGGTTGTCTTACCAGATTCCTTCTAGCTCTATTTATCTGATTTCCTTGCCTCAATCTCCTTTATCCGGATCTAGAACTTTCTCCTTCTTCATAACCAAGGCCTCGCTTGTCACCATTAGTCCTCTGACTGTTGATTAGGTCATCAAGCTTGGCTAAGCTAACTTTGAACTTCTCCTTGAATTCATTAGTTGTAGCGTTTAAATCTCTGAGATCTCAATCTATTTTCCAAGGACTTCCTCATTATTTTTAGATTGTTCCAACTCATTGTCCAAACGGGTGCATTCTTCAAATTTTTCTTTCAGGGACTGTGTAAGCTTCTCTTCATTCTTCTTTATGTCTTCAATCTCTTTGTTCATCCTCATCACCGGAGCTTCCACCATTGGATGAGGGGGGCAAATTGGTTTTGGTCCCCAATATTATTCTAGAAGTCAGAGAGAAGAGGTTGAGGAGCAGAGTGCTCAAGGAGTATCTCGCAGATGGAAGTACTTGCCTCTAGAGGATGCTACCTGAGAAGCTAAACAATTTTTTTAGTAGCCTAATCTTTGATTTCTTAAGGAAAAGTGATCTCGGGAAGGGAGAACTATAATATTCCCTTTTGTGGAGTAGTAAAAAATGATCCATTTAGCCTATTTTATTCATGTAGGCTAATTTTAGGCAATATCAAAGAATAAATTAATTAATTAAGTAAAGTTGTCCAATAAAATAAATTTTACGAATGACGTTAATTAATTTTAAAAGGTGGGGCCGACAGGCCTAGCTCGATTGGCTAAAGCATCCTATTGTAGGCAAGAGGTCACGAGGTCTAGTCTCCCCAGTGTTCCCATGGTATCGGAGGGTGTGTCGCACCAGCGCCACCAGTCACGTGAAAAAAGTTTACCAAGCGCACTGCAATTTATAGGGGGACGAATACTCGACCGGTTCCTACAATCTAAAAAAATTTAATAAAGTGACTTAAGTGAATTAAAAAGAGGAAATATTAAAAGTCACTTTACAAAGGTGCTTTAATGAAATATTTTAAGCAAAAAATTAAAAAGGTTCATGGGGAAATTTAAAAGTGAATTTGGGAGCACATTTGCTCATTCTTGTTTATTTTCTTTATTTTGGAGTTTGGAGCTTTTATGGAGCAAACCCTAAGATGAAAATCATAAAGGTAACCAATTTTGGTGGTGAAATATCCTCCCTAGCTAGTTGGAGGTGAAATGACTTAGGTTTCATGCATGGATTGAATGAATACACAATTTGTGAAGTATTGTAGAAAAGACAAATTGTTAGTGAAAAGGAAATGACTATCAAAAAGCATCCGGGACATCATATTTAAAGTCTACTAAAGTATTTAATACCTTAATTAGTTGGGCAATTGTCATTATTAAAATATTTCAATTTGGACGTCATTTTAAGAAGATTGTGTGTGTTGGGTGTGAGGTTTATTCCCTCGCTAAGCATTGGGTTATTTCCTTGGCTAGGTGTGTAGTTTTATTCTAGTTGAGGCGACCAAATTGAGCAAATTGGATGCATTGACACCATTCTTGAGTGGGTTGACTTCATTATGGAAGGTAGGTATGACTGTTGGGTTCATCATGGGCTTGCGAAGGTTGTTATTGGTATGGCATGCCTCTGAAAAAGAGGAGTTTGGGAAGATGTTGGACTTTTGCAAGGTCATGGGACTCATAAAGACCCTTATTTTGCTGGTGTGGGCCTTATTTGAAGGTGTGTTACACTCCTCTAACTAAGGCACATGATTTGGAACCATATTTTGGCCTACAAAACAAGTATATTCAATTTATTATCTCTATAATGTTGTATCAACAATTTAATTAAGGGGGGGATGACCCCACAATGCAACGACAAGTTGAAAGCAATAGTAAATCTACTATCTAGTGTTCAAATCCCACCGGTGGATTGTGGGATGAACACTCGTCGATCGTTGGCCAAGGACTATGCTCGGAGGATGGAAGATGTAGGTTGAATGCACGACAGACGGAGGGAAACATGTGCAAAGGGTGGCAGCGATCAACACTCGAAGAGGTATGGATGAACGATGGATGGATTTGGAAAGCATTTCTGTGGGGTCAGTGAAGGGAGCTCGATGACTGGAGGTAGGTAGTTCAGGTGATGGCTAGGAGCACCACGGGAGCAGGAGGAGGACGAATGGCTTTGTGAGCCATGGGGTGACAACAGGAGGGGAGAGATGGAGGAAATAGAGGAGAGGAGGAGAGGAGTGGAGATAAAGAAGATGTGGAGAGGAGTGGAGACAGAGGTGCTAGAGGAGGAAGAGAGGAGAAGAAGCGGAGGAGGAAGGAGGAAAGGAGGAGGATAGGAGGAGAGGTGGAGGAGAAGAGGAAGAGATGGAGGAGACGAGGAGGAAGAGGAGGTGAAGCAAAATGACGGGGATGAGGCCCCCTAAATGTGGCCTCACTGGTTCAAAAACTCCAATCAAAAGTGTTTACCTACCAAAAAAAATAATAATAATTAACGAACGACCATTTTAATTTTCATTTATACATGTTATATGTTCTTTAATATTTCCATGTGCTATCAATGAATGAACTTTTATAATACATCTCACTTCCATTTCCTTCAAAGCATAATTAAAATCAGACTCAAACATAAATACTTCTTTTCACATACATGCAAAATGTTTGACTTAATTTACATTGGGGAAAGTGTAAAATTTTGGAAAGAAAATTGTTAAGGGTCTTTACATCTACCCTAAGCATTTTTCCAAATAAACCTCTCATGTGTATGTGGTTTACATATTTTGTCTTTGATATAGAATATGTGAAAGGGAAGAGGAATATTGAAGTAGATGATTTCCAAGAAACCCAATATATGCTCCTTGATAGAGGTTTCAACTGATTGGAAGGATCATCTTTTAGTTGAGTATTCCAAAAATACTTTTGCATGTGAGTTGATGGATGGCAGGATTCAAGATGATAGGTACATGATGGTAGATGAGGTCATTTCCTATAAGGACATAATTTATTTGTTTACTAAATCGAAGTTGAAAGACCAGATTTTGAGGATCATTCATGACACTCCCTTGCAGGACATCCAAGTTATTTCAAAACCTACCAGCGAATCCGAGAGAGATTCTCATGGAAGGGTCTCAAAGATGATGTCTTACATCATGTTCATGAGTCTATGACATGTTAGTAGAACAAGTCAAAGCATACTTTCCCAATGGTTCTATTGCATCCTTTACCCATCTCAAAGAAAAATTAATGGATTTTATTACAATTCTTCCTAGAGTGCAGGGCGAAGATTGTACCTATGTGGTTGATAGGCTGACCAAATGCGCACATTTTTTGTTAGATCATTTTGAGTACAAGGCACCTTAGGTTGCGAATTTGTTCTTCAAAGAGATGTTTAGACTCCATGGGTTACCGAAGAACATTGTTAGTGATCAAGATATCAGATTTCTTAGCATCTTTTGGTAGGAAATTTTTAGATTGGTTGGCACGTAGTTGACCCCAAGCACCAAGCACCAATTACCAAAACCAAAAAAATGGATATATGGAGATTGTTAGCAAATGTGTGGAAGGGTACTTGCACAATATGTTGTGGGGCAACAAAAGGCTTAGGTTATGTGGTTTTGTTTGGGGGAGCATTACTATAACACCACCTACCATATGTCAATTGGGATAACTCCTTTCCGAGTGTTTTATGTATATGATGTTGTGTCTTTCATAGATTTTACACTTGGGGACAACAAAATGCCTAAGGCAAAGGATTGGATTCATGAGAGTCAGGACATCCTTAGCTCACTTAAGGATAATCTACATAGTGCACAAAATCAACAAATGATTTATGCAAATAAGCATAGAGTTGAGAGAACCTTTGAGGTGGGAGAGATTTGGTCTTTGTGCACTTGCAGTCATACAAACAGTCTTCTTTAAAGAAAAATGGTCATGAAAAAGTTGAAGTCTCACTTTTATGGCTCCTAAAGGATTGCACGAAGAGTTGGTGAAGTAGTTTATGAATTAAAGTTGCCTAAAAATAGCAAAATCCATAATGCGTTCCATGTTTCTTGCCTCAAAAAGGCATTTGGGCAACATATCACTTCATCACCAGAGCTTCCACCATTGGATGAGGACATATTTGTTTTGGCCCCTGATGTTATTCTAGATATCAGAGAGAAGAGGTTGAGTAGTAGAGTGCTCAAGAAGTATCTCAACAAATGGAAGTACTTGCCTCTAGAAGATGCTACTTGAGAAAGTGAATAGATTTTGGAGCATCCTAATCTTTGATTGCTTGAGGACAAGCAATCTCGAGAAGGGAGGACTATAATGTCCCTTCCATGGAGTAGTCATAAATGATCCATTTAGCCTATTTTATAATTGTAGGCTAATTTCAAGCAATATCAAGGAATTAATTAATTAATTAATTAAAGTTGTCCAATAAAACAAATTTCACAAACAATTTTAATTAATTTAATAAAGTGATTTCAGTGAATTAAAAAGAGAAAATATCAAAAGTCACTTTATAAAGGTGCTTTAATGAAATATTTTAAGCGGAAAATTAAAAAGGTTCGTGGGGAAATATTAAAGTGAATTTGGGAGCTCATTTCTCATACTTGTTTATTTTCTCTATTGTGGAGTTTAGAGCTTCTGTGGAGCGGACCCTAGGATGAAAACCCTAAGGGTAATCAATTTCAATGGTGAAATATCTTCCCTAGTTGGTTGCAAGTGAAATCATTTGGGTTTCACGTGTGTATCAAATGAATGCACAATTTGTAAAGTCTTGCAAGCAAGACAAATTGTTAGTGAAATTGCAATGCCTATCAAGAAGCATTTGGGATGCCATATTTGAAGTCTACTAGAGGATTTAATATCTCAATTAGTTGGGTGACTACACTATTGAAAGATTTCAGTTTGGACATCATTCTAAGAAGATTGTGTGGGCTCGGCATGAAGTTTATTCCATGGTTGGGTGTTGGGTTATTTCCTTGGCGGGATGTGTTCTATTCCAATTGAGGAGACCAAATTGAGAAGATTGGATGCATTGACACCATTATTGAGTGAGTTGACTTCATTTTGGAAGCTAGGTATGATTGTTGGGTTGGTTGTGGACCTATGAAGGTTGTTATTGGTACTCCATATATCAGAAAAGAGGCATTTGGGAAGTTGTTGGACTTCTGCAAGGTTGTGGGACTCATAGAGACCCTTATTTTGCTGGTGTGGGCCTTCTTTGAAGGTGTGGTAGACTCCATTGACTGAGGCAAATGATCTAGAACCATATTTTGGCCTACAAACCAAGTATATGTTGAGTGTTGGACTTCTTGTAGGCTGCTAATGTAGTTTACATATTGTTGTAGCTGTTAAAAAGGTCAGATGTCAACTTATTATCTCTATAATTTTGTATCAACAGTTTAATCGAGGAAAGACAACTGTTATTTCAGTTTATACATGTTATGTGTTCTTCCATATTTCCATTTCCTCCAAAGCACAATTAAAATCAGATTCAAACATAAATACTTCTTTTCACATACATGTAAAATGTTTGACATAATGGACATTGGGGAAGGTGCAAAAAATTGGAAAGAAAATTGTCAAGAGTCTTTACATCTTCCCTAAGCATTTTTCCACATAAATCTCTCATGTGTATGTGTTTTACATATTATTTCATGTTCATTCGTTAATGTTGCTAAATGAATTGCTACAACAAATCTTATCATGTTTACATCACATAAAATGAGATCATAGTAAGTGTAAATTTATCTACATTGGCTGTACTTTATAAGTCACTCTTTGTGACAATTTTCTGTTGAGGTTTGTAATGAAGCGAGAATTGCCTGGGATTATATTTCGTATTAGAGTTTTTCTCTTATAAAAGCTGCTCCATTTAAGAGCCATATGACACTTGTTCCAAATTCATGAATATAAACATATTTGCAGCCATTTTTTTCTGCAGCTTACTGTTTTTTGTTTGATAATATTTCGTAGGCAAGTTTTCGAACATAAATAGGATGATAAGGACATGATTACTAATAAGGACTTGATAAACAAGAAAATAAAATACCTCGGGACCACTCAGGACGACACTGTATGATTTGGCCAACATCAACATGGTAGTGGTTTTAGATTTTCCACCAAATCAATAACATCATGGTTTCCCCAATACAAATGCAATATCATATACACCAAGGTGTGCCACCATGTTAAGGAACTATCAAAATGGCTCAACTCCATAACTGTGGTACTACCCTCTCCATATGCGTTCTTGTACTCTCAGTTGTGGATTTCATGGAGTCATAATGATGAAGAAATTGTGTCTGGTCTAGTTGAGACCATCATAATTGACTAAATGATCAGGTTTAGAGTTTTTGTTATTGTTCTATAAGAAATGTGTAAAGGCCATAGAACAATATGAAAAGGCCCTATGATGTGAACTCACCATGATGAACATTCTCAAAGTCGCCGATTTTTCCAAATAAATTTATAATCTAGCAGATTGTCTTTTGCATATTTAGGTTAATGAAGGCTTCGAAGATCACTACACTCCACAATAATAATATATTGATTTTTGTACTCTGCTTTCTTTGATGTATTTTTTTCTTCATGAGATTGAATTCATTAAGTTGGTTTGCACGTTGCGCCCACAAAAATCACTCACCAGTTTGAGTTTATTAAATAGGGTTTGATGATATATGGAAGTTAGTATAAATGTTGGTAATCAGAAGCACCCCTACATGTCTCCTAAGAAGATGGGAGCATTTTTTGTCATTGTGGGGCATGCCAATGGTTGAGATTGCAGTTTAAATTCATGGTATGTTTCACCTAGTCTTGCTGTAAGAATAAAACACCCCTTTCATATTTATTCACCTCTTGGTTGATCTTATTAGAATGAGATAGAGTAAGAGGATAGGGTGGACAGTAAAGGGGTTTTACCTGCAAAGAAAGATCATGATTTCCCAAATGGTTACTGTTGATGGGTGTTTTTACACCTTCTCAACACAGACAGCACACAAGTATGCTCTCTCTCTTGAAAAGTAATTTCTGCAATTGAGTTTTAGAAATCACCCCAAGGTCTCTCGAGTGTCAGGTCATGACAATGCTTGAAATAGTTCAATTGGTTGATGTGATTTGCTGATAATCACAAGGAGGCTTTTATAATTCACAAAGCATGGGAAGTTGGGTCTGCAAATAGAATTTCAAAGTGTTGTAAGTGAATGAACAATGGCTGCACATTCAGAACAACAAGCTGAAACTCACTTCAATCACCAAGTTTATCATTTTTATGGTGTTTGGAATCTTAAACTAACAAAGGTCTAAAAGAAACATCAAAAGGTGAAAGGGTTGAGAGAATTGTTCTAAATCTAAGCTATGAATGAATGGTAACAATGGAAGATGCTACAACAGACAGACTCCCACAAACTAAGTTTTGCTTGACCAAGAGAACCTACAGCTACACAAAACTGGTGCAATCTTCTAAGGCTTGCAGAGTTTCAGATTGTGCATTCACCCCATGAACATACAATTGAACTAAAGTGCAGCATATAAATTAGCTCAAACTAGCTTTGCAAAGTGATTCATCATCAACAAACCACAAAAAACATGAGCTGAAAGTGCATCCAATACTGTAACAACAACCACCATTAAAGACATTCAAGAAACTAACAAACTAAAACTAACATTGAGGTTGAATCATGCATGCAAAATGAGCAAGCTCAAAGAAAATACCCAAAATATTGCAATGCTTCATTCGATTGCTGCAAAATGTCTCTTACAACAATTCACCACCACCCACAAATGAGGAGCAAGCCCCTATTTATAGTTTTCCAAAAGTGAAATGAATGGCCTAGATTTGTTACAACTTAGGTTTTCACCTACCCCCAATATTTCACAATTTAAGCTAGACTACTTTGTCCTCTTCTCTATTTTGTCTTGTAGCCTATTTTGTCTTTTAGCTATTGTAGTTGTTTTGTCCTCTAGCTGCCCTCTTTGCTACAACATAAAATTGTTGAAAGCTACCCTTTGTCTGATATGTTTGCAACATCCTTTTAGCCAATCAAGTGCATCATCTTGCAGATTGGTATTACCGAGAAGCAAATGTTCTGCTCTTGATCTGAGTGGACAACTCCTAGCAATCATCATCATTTGGTGAAAAGTAAGACAATTCCCTCTTGTTCCCTTCAAGGCCACCCTTTGCAATTTTGTCACTGACTTCCTTTGCATAGGCCTCCTCCTAATGCCAGTTCTATTGATGGATGCTAGGAGAGGCGAGCATAAACTGAATGGTGATTGGAGCAATGCACTCTTTCCTTCAACTTTCTCAATGGGCCTTCCTGATGGATCTGTAGTATGTTCCATAAATCCCGCATTCAACAGATGCAGTAAGTGTGTTTACATATAAATTCAGGTGAATATCAATCAAATCCTGCAAATCGAGTGTTAGATCCATTAATACATTACCAAAAGATCGTAGAATTCATCATCATTTAGCATTTAGGGCTCGTTTGGACCATTTAGGAAAATGCGGGCCCAAGGATGCGGGTTTCCCCTAAGCAGAAGTTGTTAGGATGGAGGCAGTGAGAAAACAACTTCAGGGCCATGGAGACCCGCAAACAGCCGCTCGCAACGAGATTTCCGCATGGTTGATTTGGCGATCACATTCCTCGTGAGATGATTAGGCACGTGCAAAAATAGGCTGCAAGGCACTTGGCGTCGTTGGATTATGCTTTGCGAGTTCAAGTTATGCGGGCGCCATGGCAAATTGTTGCGGCCATTTTACGGCATTTGGCAGGCGACAACCCGCACGCGAAGTCGCATATTGCGAGACCCACAGGAACCTCGAATGGTTTGGGTTGTGCCAACGTTTTGGGAAAGTGCGGAGGGGAATCACCAAGCCGCCGTTGAATGTGCACCATTAAGGAACAACCATGGAGGAGCAACAGTCCGCATAGGCAGGCCCACATCAAGCCCACAGAATTAAGTTTTGCTTTGACGGACTTCAAGATTTGCGAAGGGAGACAACTTCTACGGAACCCACCATGCGGGAAGATGTGGTCACTTGGCGATATGATAGTGGTGAGGACCCAATGGCGACCCGCAAACGACAATCTGCAAAGGTCTACCCACAATGATATTTAACTTAGCGTTTTGATGTGGTAGACTCCCAAAGAAGGGGAAGGCAATGGAAGGAACGAGGTCTACATTGTGGGCAGACGGGGTGACTTCGTCGCTATATAACGACGGGATGATGAATACGGATCCCACGCTACGGGGAGTCATGAGGGTTTGGTCGCTAACACCGGCGATAGAGTGGCAACGATCCACAGGCATAGTCCCGCATGGGTGGGTCTGTGTGGACTTGAATACTCAAACATTTTTTTAGGGAAATACTTTGTACCCTTGCAGCGAAAATGGAAGCGAAATCCACAAATGCAAGGGTTGTGCTTGTTCTATCATTGGGAATGGCATTTGGTGGACTAACTTCCACACGAGGCAATTGTAGGGGCAAACCCGCAATGGTCCATTTCACTAAGGATTTTGATATTTGGGACTCAAGTGTTTGACTCATGAAAGCACTAGATGTGGATACCACAAGGTGGGAAGCCGAACAAGTTTGTGCCGTAAAAATGGCATTGGAGACCACGGCATCTGCAAAGCGACTTCTCGCATGAAAAGATCCACAAAGCTACAACTAGCAATTTTGAGTTTTTTTCAAATTAAGCACATGAAAGATGCATTAGAAGGGTGCCTAGACCTATTCCTCCCCTTTCGAAAAAATGCAAAAATTTGGAACACGGAAGCTAGAGGATCCAGAGACATTAGCAACAACATTCCACACACGGAAACCTGCAGACAAACTTTCACATATGAAAACCAGCAGACGGCAACCCGCACACAAAAACTCACAGACGATGACCCGCACATGGAAACCCGTAGACGATGACCCACATACGAAAACCCGCGGACAACAACCCACAATGAAATTTCCACAACTTCACAAAACTTAACGAAACCTTGTCAAGTCACTTAGGCATCACGAAAACACCTCAAATCCATAAGCAACTTGTCCCCGAAGTCAAAAAAATGAAGGCAAAAGCAAAGCAAACGAGAAGGGACCAAAACAACAAGAGCAAGGCAAAAGCAAAAAAAAGAGGGGTTCCTGATTTCAGCGGGGTGTGTGCAAAACATGAACAACAGTTAGCTCTGATAAATTCTGAAATTCTCAAAAGATAACAATATTCTACCACCATATCTAAATGAGGAAAGATGCACTATTGAATTATCATTGCCTTGTGCATGTAAGGCCCATGCATGGATGATATTCTTTACCTCATGTCACATAGTCACTAGAATAGAATAAGAGTGTGTTACACTATGACTTGGCTTTGTTGCTCTCCTACACTATATCACACACAAAAGAGACAACATTGTATGGGTATGGTCAAATTATATCGAGAGCAGTTTATGATAATTGGCATGCAAGACCCATGGAGGCTTAAATAAAACCTCTATTAGTATTAGCCACTATGCTATAGCCTACTCTAGGACACAATTCACTAATCCATTAAACACTGGAATGAAGATGAAGATAAAAATAGTTGTTCCAAATGATTTTGGATGTAACAATAGATCTTTAATAATTAGAGGTTCTGATTTTTGCTCATCCTTTTTGTGGGTCTAGGGTCCTTAACCGTGGATTAAGCAAAAAGAAACATCTAATAATCAAAAAATATTGTTCCTGTTTAATTAGATTTATGGAGTGGTATGGACTCATCCTTTACGTACATTTACCCCTGCCAATTAACATTTACATCTAAAATGAGAAATCTAAGTGAAAATCGCCTGAAAATCTAATCATCGTGGTTTTCTTTTAAGCATATTAAGAGGGATGAAAATTTAACCCTATATCCAATAATAAGAATATAGCACATGATTCAATAACCACATTGTTTTCCCACCTAGTTTGCAATGATTTATGTCTATTAAAAGATGGGTTGCATTTGGTTAACCTCCTATAACATGAAATGTGATGTACTTCCTCTAATTTGAAATGCGACCCAAAAGGATACCTTACGTCCACCAAGGTACCCAATAACTGTCATAGATTTTGTTAAATATTAACATCTGAAATCCTCAGAATCTCTATAGTCTTTAATGGATGGTGGGCCACAACTTATTCAACCATTTGCCAGAGACTTTTTCATGAGTTGACTTTGATCCAGTAAAGGCGAGTTTACATGTTGGAAAAACAATTGGTAATGCAAACCATTGCTAGCTTACATCTCTCAACAAGATCTTTGACAAGGCTTATATGTTTCCAAATTACAACACCTAATATAAGTCAGCACAATATGTTCATGCACGGAATTTTGTTTCCCTTCTCTTGTTACACCAATCCAATTCATGAATAAAGATCACAGAAATTTAAACAGCGTATCATAGGATGTAGTTAACTGACATTAAGCACAATTAATTTACCTCAGTCACAGCATACATACAAGAGAATATTGAGTCAATATTCTACAACATTGGATTTTATACTTCTTGCTTTCCATTTCATCTCCGGTTCATGTTTAAAGCTCTTTCTGAAAAGAAGTCATCTAGCATTTGCTAGCAAAAAATGATTAATATTCCAGGATTCAGTAGTGTAATCAATTTCTATCGGCGATATCTGTAACGTTTGAAATTGAAAGACATGCAAAATCCCTCGTTCAAAGGTACACTTGAATCCTTTCTTATGTGAATATTCCCATTCCTTATTTACAATGCGGAAAGCCTGCAATAATAAGAAAGAAATGTTAAACAAAATATCTATACATTAAAGCCAGCAGAATAAGAAAATCCTAGAAATGTTTGCAAAACAATTGGTAATGCAAACCATTGCTAGCTTACATCTCTCAACAAGATCTTTGACAAGGCTTATATGTTTCCAAATTACAACACCTAATATAAGTCAGCACAATATGTTCATGCACGGAATTTTGTTTCCCTTCTCTTGTTACACCAATCCAATTCATGAATAAAGAAGATCACAGAAATTTAAACAGCGTATCATAGGACGCAGTTAAATGACATTAAGCACAATTAATTTACCTCAGTCACAGCATACATTACAAGAGAATATTCTACAACACTGGATTTTATACTTCTTGCTTTCCATTTCATCTCTGGTTCATGTTTGAAGCTCTTTCTGAAAAGATGTCATCTGGCATTTGCTAGCAAAAAATGATTAAATATTCCAGGATTCAGTAGTGTAATCAATTTCTATCGACGATATCTGTAACGTTTGAAATTGAAATAGACATGCAAAATCCCTCGTTCAAAGGTACACTTGAATCCTTTCTTATGTGAATATTCCCATTCCTTATTTACAATGCGGAAAGCCTGCAATAATAAGAAAGAAATGTTAAACAAAATATCTATGCATTAAAGCCAGCAGAATAAGAAAATCCTAGAAATATACTGATCCTTGTAAAATCATGTATGAGAAGCCTTGTAAAATCTTACAATGTCTTCATATGGAGGTCCAGCATGAAATCTAATCAGGCAAGTTTCACCATTGCTCCCATCCTTCTCAATTGTATACGTGGGAGCCCTTGTTTTGTCAACGAGATCTGGATAAAAGATGTTGAACTTATAACCCTGTACAATCTTTGGAGGAGGATTGTCATGGTCATAATGTGTTTGATTATATTTGTTCCATTCATATCCAGTGTGCACTCTGTTAAAGTACTTGGGCTTTCGAGGACGATATTTATCATGCCACCAATAAACCTGAACATCAAAGCTATCAGTACTTAAGTAGATAAATACAAGCATCACAAATTAAGAAATAACCTAAATATATTTTTGACAGTATAAAATAAATATTACTCCTGTCAATATTGATACGTAAAGAGACCTAAAATAAATATATTACAAAAATCAAATCTCAAAAAACCTGTGATTCAAGATTCACTTCAGAACCAGAACCCAATATAGCATCTCCTTCTTCCATGACTCCCATTGCCTTAATAGCAAGTGTTCTTTCTTGGTTTGTCAGTTCAATGTCATCAATTACGCTGGGTCCCGCAGCAGCCTCCTGCAATCTACGCTGCTGCTCTTCCAATACAGCAGCCCGTCTTCTTTCCTGTTAAATTTATTCCAAGCATCATTAGCAACTCAAGTTTCTGATAGAAATGACAAAAATAGTTCACTTGCTCTGCAATGAAGAAAATACTTTAAGTTTAAACACCACCCTTTGTCTGATTCTGACACTAACACATACATCTTGGAGCTTCACTGGGCACAACTTTGTGTCTTACTTGGCGGTTGACAGGAAAGTTTACTTTTAATAGAATTTGTCACAGTTTGATTCTTGAATAGTTTAACTTTAACATGTGAAATACTAACCTAAGTTGCCAGTCCTGGTACAGGATCATATACATACACATGTAACAAATTATATAATATACACATAATATACATATGCATATATGTATATGTATGTGTATGTGTATGTGTATATTTATATAAACAGTAATACTTAATATAACTATAAATGACCTGCAGGCTTGAATTTTCATAGTTTATTATGAAATAAATGCAATATGGACAAAATGTCGAAAATTCATCTAATTTTGACATCCAACATTCTATTGATCTCTGAATCAACACTTTCAGCATAGAAAGGCTTTATCCATTATGATCTATTACTCTCTTCCTGACTGGTCATGCTCCCTCAATCAATTTACGAGGAAAGGCATAAAACTAGAAGGATGTAAAATCATATTACACTTCTTTTTCAGTTAGAATGAAGCAGATTGGAATTAAATCATAGTAGCAATACAGAGTAAAGATAAGATCAGAAAAGTGAAAACACTAGTGATCTTGACAAGCAGTGCTCTGCACATTTTTAAATGAATGTAGACTTGAATAAGGAAATCTCCTGCAAAGATTAGATGGGTTATTCTTTATAGGAAGTAATACAGAAAGAAACAAAAAGAACATTTCAAATCATAGAAGAACAAATCTGCAAAAAATCCCGATTAATTGTGATTTTTTAAAAATCTGCAGGCTGGACGATTTTTCCCCGATTTTTTTTTAAAATCTGACCTTTTGGTCAACAATTTTTTCTCATTTAAAACTGCAAAATCGCCAAAAAATGCGTTTAAAACCTACAAAAAAACGCGAATAAAATCGTGCTGATTTTCACGGGAAAAAAAACCATGAGACCATAGCTTGTTGCTTACTATTATGCTTTGATAGATTTTTTCCAAGCATCCATAGCTTGTTCAAAAGCACCTGTTTTAGGCTTTGAGCCATAGGAGCAAGGCAGTGAACTGTTTGAAAAAATGACACAAAGAAATGTGGTCTCATGGTGATGGAATGCCATGACGATCCATAGGCATTCGTCATGGCACTCCATCACCGTGAGACCACATTTCTTTGAGGCATTTTTTCAAATAGTTCACTGCCTTATCTATGCTATTGCTTACTATTATCCTTGATAGATTTTTTCCAAGCATCCATAGCTTGTCCAAAAGCACTTGTTTTAGGCTTTTAGCCATAGCAGCAAGGCAGTGAACTGTTTGATAAAATGCTTTGGTAGACATGTATGAAAAATGTGGTAGCATAGACAAGGCAGTGAACTGTTTGAAAAAATGCGCGGTCTCATGGTGGTTCTTTGAGGCATTTTTTCAAACAGTTCACTGCCTTGTCTATGGCTTGTCATGGCATTCCATCACAAGGAGACCACATTTCTTTGAGGCATTTCTTCAAACAGTTCACTACATTTTTTCAAATCATCATGGCATTCCATCACCATGAGACCGCATTTCTTTGAGGCATTTTTTTTAGTCCGATTTTTTCCCAATTTTTTCAAAACATCTTGTACTTTTGGTTTGCCGATTTTTTCCCCAAAAGATTTTTGCTGCTATGTTTCAAATAGATAACAGTTCAGTGAACATTAACAAAAAATGGATAGATAATGATATCTTAGATCAATGCACCAAAATAGTTGATGATGCATGAACCTTCATCACCCAGGGTCTGCCCTTAGGCACCCCTGGGTAACTGTGACACAGAAGGACCCAGAAGGTGCCCTGGGTGTGTGGGCCAAACCCCAGGACATACCATACCCAAATAGGAACCAGAACTGCTATGGGGGTCAATACTACAGAATCCGGTAACAGATAATAAGTTTTATTGGTGAGAAAAGCAGAACAGACATGCAAAATTTGAAATAAAATAAAAATAAAAGATGTGCAAAGTGTTGTAGTTAATGTACAATATGATAATAGATCCAATTCCCTTAAGGGTAGACGAGGCATTTAAAACAAGTTGCTGTTTCAGAAAAATACTAAGTTCCGAAACAAAGGAATGCATGGTTCAACTACTTCCCACAGATCACTTGATGGGTCATGAACAGCATGGCAACGCACATTGCAGCCTTCAGTTTGTACAATTAAAAAGGATATGACCAACAGACAAGTAATATCTTTCTATTTAGTATTTGATAAAGATATTTCCAGACATGAAAGAAGCAAGTTTAGCTTGACATTCAAACATAAATCACTATGAAGAGATAAAATTATGAAGAAAATAAATATAAGCAAATAAACAGGCCTTACCAGTTCTGCCTTGTCAGCTTCTGGATCTAAGCCTTCTTCTCCTTCATAAACATGCAGCAGCTCTGGCGAAAATGATCCAGGCTCTTCATCAAGTTCCTGGGTCGCTTCCTCCACTGGGATCACTTCAGGGCAGTGAGGTCCATAATCTAAAATATTTCAACCAGACTTTTAGTTTCTGTTTTTTGTTTCAATAGATAAATGCACTTATAATAAAAAGAGACAAATTTGCACAATCAGCATGAAAGTGCTGAAAGAGACTGATATACTTGAATCATCAGCCTAAGAACTATCATATAGGGAAAGTTTCAAAAGCAAAAGAAAGTCGCTATGACATGGAAAAAATAATAATAAAGATACAATTACATCATCAGTAAACAGGAACTGTTGCAAATTATCATGAAAGAAGAATATTCCAATCAGCATAAAAAATCCTACCTTCTATTGCTCTCTCACTGTACTCAATTTCAAGTTCTGCATCAATCTCTTCTTTAGCTTGCTGCTCATTGCCATCTGACTCTTGTAGCCGTTGCAAATGATGATGCAGAAGATCTGCATGGATTTCCTTAAGGCGGGCCTAAAACAGAAAGCATAATCTTGTAAGTGACATTATAATAGTAAGGACAATGAAACCCTGAGAAGCTGGAATCCTGAAAATATTACATTTTCCATGAAAAACAAAGTGAATTGCTTTTACCTGCAATCAATGTCACAAAATGAATAGACAATGTTGAAACTGGGCATCAAATCAGCCATTTTCCTTTTAATCATAAAGGGGAGTTTCCATATTATTATAGAGGAATACGTATAAATAATTTCCATGTGATATAGACTAGAAATCCCATTGCCCATCCAGTTTATAGCTGTTAAAAATTTATAACTATCCCTATCCATCAAAATACCGAACATGTGTTCACCAAAAGCATGGAGGTAAGTCATAGAACCTCACAACAACGCTACCTATCATACTAACCTAGCACAGCATGCTTCCCATCTATGTTACTAATAAAGGAGAAATGACCTATAAAAACTGATTAAACCAAAAAATAGGGAAAATATATATCTTTTGGGTTTATTATAGCCATATACTCTGGAACCAAAAAGCTTTCTACTTTCTTACATATGTATCATATACAATTATATACCTTCACTTATAGAGATTGGATGTCAATCTTCAAATTGGTTATCCTGGACATATCTAAATTAAATAGGTGATAGAATTCTATATCTACATCATTAAGTATTAAACCATTGTTTACCAAGGTATCACCTTAATGTCCAGTAGGTGTCCTAGCCTAACAATATTAAACCAGCCCACAGATTTAATGAATTTCCTAGACTTGCAGGGGATTTGCTGAGATTCTCAAATCATTGTGGGGCTCGATGAGTTCATAGGGCTGGTGCCACACATAAAAAACATTTTTTTTTCAATTTTCTTCAATAAAAGAAAAGAAATACATCAAATGTAAACCTAATAAGCCCCCAAGACAAACATAATTCAATTTCCCTTTCACCCATTTCCACTTGCTCATTTGCTTTGAAACTGTTTTCACTCTACTTGGATCTCATTTTTATCTTCAAAGGAGCTGAACATTCTTGTGCAATGATCTGATAGGGTTGGATTGATGGTGGATTCTGACATAAGGCCTTAGATTTGAGCTACACATTTCCAAATTCCAACTTCAAGAATCTAATCAACCCGAGTTAAAAAAAATTTCACTTTTTGTGCAATTACTTCTTTGCATTTTTTTATTTTTTTGTTTTTTTTTCAAAATTTCAGTTTTGTACATTGCAAAGTTTGAAAATGTTGCTGTACAGCAAAAGCAGGTCAGCAGAATACAGGCATATGATTTTGATATAGAGTATGTGAAAGGGAAGAAAAACGTGGTTGCAAATGCCCTTTCCAGGAGACCTTCAGCTTGTTCACTCTCCGAGATTTCCGCAGATTGGAAATCCCTCTTGTTGGTAGAATACTCAAAGAATAAGTTTGCTTGTGAGTTGATGGATGGATTGATTCAGGATGACAGGTATTGGGTAGTGGATGATGCAATTTTCTATAAGGACAGGATCTACTTGGTGTCAAAGTCCCAACTGAAGGAGAAGATATTGCAGGCTTCTCATGACACCCCCTTAGTAGGCCACCAGGGCTATTTCAAAACTTACAGGCAGGTCAATGAGAGGTTCTCATGGAAGGGCCTCAAGGATGACGTCTTTAGACATGTCAAGGAGTGTGTGACTTGTCAGCAGAACAAGTCAGAGCATACCCATCCAACTGGATTGCTACAGCCTTTGCCTATCCTAGAGCAAAAATGGGAAAGCATATCTATGGACTTCATCACAAGTCTATCTAAGGTGCATGGGAGAGATAATATCTTTGTGGTGGTGGATCGGTTGACGATGTATGCACACTTTTTTACTATTCCATCAGAGTACAGGGCTCCTCAGGTGGCTGAGCTATTCTTCAAAGAGATTTTCACATTGCATGGGCTACCTAGGAAAGTAGTCAGTGACAAGGATGGTAGATTCATGAGTGCGTTCTGGCAAGAGCTGTTTAGATTGGCTAGCACTGATTTGACTCCAAACACAAGTCACCACCCTTAGACAGACGGGCAGACGGAAATTGTGAACAAGTGGATTGAGGGGTATTTGCACAATTACATTTCCGGGCAGCAGCGGGCATGGATTAAGTGGTTGCACTTAGGAGAATATTGTTATAATAGCACATATCATATGTCCATTGGGATGAGTCCTTTCCGAGCTTTGTACAGATATGACGCACCCTCATTCACGGAGATAGCTTTTTGGTGAGAGCAGGGCTCCCAAAGCCAAGGATTGGATTCAGGAGAGTTAGGATACCTTGAAGGCACTCAAAGATAATCTACAAGTGGCACAGAATCAGCAAAAGACATATGCTGATAGACATAGGGTGGAGCGCAGTTTTGAGATTGGTGATTTGGTATACCTTCACCTGCAGCCTTATAGACAGTTTTCCCTCAAAAAGAGCGGAGCAGAGAAGCTCAAGCCCAGATTCTATGGACCATACAAGATTATTAGGAGGATTGGAGAGGTAGCATATGTGTTGGAGTTGCCTGAGAGTAGCAAGATTCATAATGTATTTCACGTTTCGTGCCTCAAAAAGGCACTGGGTCAGCAGGTTACTTCTTTTGAGCTTCCTCCATTGGATGAGGAAGGACATTTGGTCTTAGTTCCTGAGGAGATTATTGACACTCGTGAGAGGAGGTTGAGAAACAAGGTGGTGAAGGAATATTTGGTGAGATGGAGAGATATGCAAGCAGAGGATGCCACATGGGAGAACGAGCAGATATTACAGCACCTGAGTTTGCAATTGCTTGAGGACAAGCAATTTCGAGAAGGGAGGACTGTAATGTCCCCTTCTTGATGGCCACCTGAATATTATTTTTAGCCTTTATTTATTCCCAAAGGCTAAAATAAGAAATAAGGGAATAAATTATTAAATTAATTATTTATAAAGTTGTCTCAAAAATAATTATCATAAGATGACATTATATTTGATTAATTTAATAAAGTGACTAAAAATAAAATTATATCAAAATGTCACTTTAGTCAATAAAATAATATTTTATTCTAGAAGCTTCTTGGAGGTGATTGCAATTTCTTTAAAAGAAACTTATAGAAAGCATTTGAGATATCTTGAGTTGCATATTCACTTACTTGTGTTGGAGAGCTTGAATGCTTGATAACTTGCTTGAGGGTTTGAAGACTCTAAGGTACCGGTTTCGGTTGTGAAATATCAACCCTAGCTGGAATAGAGTGCAGGATATTTCAATCTTTCACATTGGAGTAAAATTTTGTGGCCTTTGGCCAAATTTTGATGATGGAGAAGAAATCGATTTCAATAAGAACTTACAGCTTTTGTTGAAGTATTTTCAGACTTTGCAAGGACATTTTTGCTTGAAGAGGACATCTAGATTGGAAGGTTCGATTTTCATTTTTGCTGTCTGCCAAAAATCCAAGTCTCTATTCTTTCTAGGGCGCACCTTGAGGAGATACGATTTTGGTCAAGGAGGCATATAAAATTCCAATAAAATTCATCAAGTGTGGTTGGACATCACGGAAGGTTGGCGCACCATTTGGGAGGGTAAATACATCTTCATCAAAGAGAATCGAATTAGTTTGTGGTGGCTGCTTCAGAAAATCAGGTTCCTCATTTCCAATATTGCATTGCATTTAGTGTCATATTTTGTAATGAGCCTAGCTCAACTGATCTCAATTTGCCCCAATTTGTAGCTTTGTAATTTTATCAAACAATTTGATTGCAAAGTTGTGGTTTGCTGGACTGAGTGTTTCAGTCTGATATAAATGTTTTTAGATGATATCCAATGCATATAATACTTGCAAATGACTTCTATGATGATTAGACAATGTCCTAGATGCAATGCAGATTTCTTTTTGTCTGTTCAAATGCAATAGATGAAGTTACATGAACTAAATATGCAGCTACAGCCTTAAGACATTTTGTCAAACAGTTGGCATACATCCTCCTACACATTGCATATGCATTATATTCAGATAGAGAACTCCCAACTTCAAGTATATTATTGATAATGCCATCCTCCTACAATGACAATGAGATGAAATGCCAAGACTCTTGGCTTACATACATATGATAAAAAATGCTTGAATCTGATATAACCTATCACCTACAGCAGTGCCTTCTAAAATGCAACTAAATGTCATGAAATGGCATTCAAATTACAAGGAACCTGGTATATGAAGTCGCCCAATGTCAATGATGAAGAAGCAAGCAATATCTTGAATGATGATGACCTCTCGATGCCAAATCGAACCTCAGACCCAGCCGCCCCTGTTGTGACTTTCGGAGTCCAAAATAAAATAAATAACAGCTGCAACCTTCAATTTTAATCACCAAACACCATTGTCCATCCTCTAGAAATCGATTGCTCCAATACCCATAAGCCAAGACAAGTGAATGAAATTTCTATGAATTTATTTGTGCTCCCCAACCAAAATCGCCCCTGTTTTAGCAGACCTCAGAAAATAAATTATTATCAGCTCCATTCTGCCCTAGCAAGTATCAAACATCATTGCCAAGGTCTAAGGAGTTGAGCGCCCCAATTAGGAAGTGAATTCGATGGCATATGTGGCCTCCATGAACAAAAACGTGGTTCTCTAATGGCAGCTCCTGTGACTGTAATTTTGTTTCAGACTTTGCCAATACCCACTTTCAGACCTTCTACTCCTTCAAAAATGCCTCCAATGCACTCAATTAATGCAACACTACCTCTACCAATGAAGTCCTAATTGATATGCAAGATTTCCTCAGCAAACTTGGCTCCCGGCCACCATGAAAGCACAAATAGAAAGGCTGAGATACCTTCCTCCAATAGTGCAACCCTTCAAGAGATATTTCACTCCCTCAGTTATGCAATCAATGGGAGTTTCCGTTCCCAAAGACCATTGATTATCTGCAGACCACTTAGCTCCACAAATGCTCAAAAAGAAATCATCAACAACAACAAATCTGGATGATAAGAAATGAGCCCTCAATGTCTATTTATTCTTTTTCACCAATTCCTCCAGAAACTTCTAGAATATTATTTTATTAAGTGACTTTATAATATATTTTAAAATTCAAGTCACTTTATTAAATTAATTAAATATAAGGTCACCTTATAATATAAATTTAATTGATAACCTTATAAATAATTAACTTAATACCATCTTTTGATTTAATTAAAATAACTAATTAGTCATCCTCATAAAATAATCATTATGTTTGGACAACTTAATTAATTAAATTAATTAAATCGACTACCTCCAAAATGGGGACATTACATATTTTCATATAGGAGTCCTTTGCTGGTATAATCAGCAACATAGCAATGTAACTACAGTCATATAATTGCATATGTAATGTCATTTTATTCACAGCAGTTTGGCACTTTAGTTTCAGCCATGTCATATTGAAGAAAAGAATGTAAACTCATATGTGAGAGGTCTGATTGCATTACTTAATCAGCTTATTAACACTTTCATATTAGTGCAATATCATTTTGGAGATATAAGGAGTTTGGCTGCCATCTATTTGACAAAATGTCTCACTTATGCATTCAATTAGTTTTCATGCCAAGTGTTTGTGAAAATGTCTCTTGGCTGTGGGTGTGCATTTTCCATTAGAAACTCATGTATATGCATTTGAAAAATACAAAAAGAGCTGCATTTCACATTAAATATTTGATTAGCTATCTTTGCAACCATTTCCAAGCATCTACACATCATTGATATCAAACTAAAACCAAGCAAAACAAACTAAAACCAATTATCAGCAAACTTGAGGTTGCAAGCGAAGTGTTTGACAAAATTCCTAAAGCAGAAATTGAAGGGTTTGGAGTCCAATTCAACAAGGCTCATTTCAGTGGTATCAGAGCATTGAACTCCAAGTTTTTGTGGATAGAAAGATCTTTCTCCTTTTAGGTGAAAAACCCTAGAAGTGTAAGAGAGTACGTTTTTCCCTAAAAATTTGTGATTCACTTTGGTAAGCTAGCTGAAATCCGGATCCGGACTAGCAAGGGTCTTTACATAAATCAAAGGCAATTGGCAATAAGTTTTCTACAATCCATATTGTATTTACAAGAATGCTTTTGGAATAAACTCTTTTTTTTTTTAATCAACATTTTAGATTGCACTTAGAGATCCATCATCAGGAATAGGAAGAGTAAAGAAAAGGATTACAGACCTGAAATTAAAAGGAAGAGCAAGTGGGAGTGGATTGAAAAACGATGTAAAAGTGTGAGTAGGGTGGGTAAAGGGAGAAGGCAGTAATTAGAGAAGAAAAAATGGTAGAAACTGAAAACTAGAACAAAAAAACTAAGCTCATGAATGTCCCCGATTTAGCCCTACGCTCTAGCGATTTAGCCTATTTCCAAAACTGTAGGCTAAGAAGAATGGGAAATTAGGATTTCCTATTTTATAGGAGGTTTCAGATGCAGTTTTGAGGGCTTGCATGTGTGTTTTTCTGACGCATGTCTAGTGGAGTTTTCTGGGTTTTCAAAGATCTCCAGGGTGATGTGACATGCATCTGAATCTGACATCCTTTCCGGGCACTTACTATTTATAGTAAGTCATGATGGTTGCCGATTTGTGCTTAAAAGATATTTGGAAACACTTACTATTTATAGTAAGTCATGATACTGCTCAGTTGGCATACAGATGTGGTTTTGGCAAACTTACTATTTATAGCAATATGCTATTTTTGGTAAGTATATTTATAGCAGTATCACTCTAGCAGCAACTCAATCTTTTGCAGTTCAGTGTGGCCGATCAGTTTGGCTTTCTGTTGAGTTGAAGTGAATTTACTATTTTTGGCAGTGGCTATTTTTAGTAAGTCTAATTTTGGCAGTATCATCATCTGCAGTTCAGCTCAGGTCATCATGCTATTTGTGGTAATCCTTCAGTTTCAGTATTGGCATTGGTTTTGGTTATCTCCTTGGACTAAGTGTTATACTTAGTTAATTTCATGTTTTTAAGTTGTACCCCCATGCCTAGGAGTGATAACTTCATGTTGTTTTAAAGAGGGGACATTAAGGGGTCATGTTGAGCATTTAATGATTTATTAAATGCTTTATTGTTGCAAATAGAAATGGACGCCTAAAGGGAAGGGAAATAATGTTTTATTATTTCACAATAAAGTGAATGGTTGAAGGTGGCGTCCCTTGGGAAGTTGAAGTGATTCAACTTCTTGGAATTCAAAGTGTTTCATTTGCCCATTGAAACTTATATATTGCTGCATTGTGAAGAGCTGATTATGTTATGTTTTGGAAAGCAAAGTTATGCTGCTGGTTTGAAATCCAGAATCCGGCTAAGGGAGAGCTTAGCAATTCTATTCCACTCTTCGGGCCTGAAACTATGGTTCCCTAGATGATGGATTGAGAGTGTGCTTCATCTAGAAGTACATATTGAGCCTTACTGTGGAGTTTTGGTGAGATATTTCCAGTTTTCAAGTTGCTGGTTATTGTTTGGCTGAAGGAGTTTTTTATATACAGCTTTTTGTATGAATTTAATTTGCTTCTGGGCATTGAAGCAATCTATTTCTATGCTTGGGGCGACCCTTCCTACCAGTTTGCAGATTTTAGTTTGGAGCCTTTGATTTTATATGTCAAAATTGCCCCTCAAGGAGGGCCGTACATTTCAGCTTGCATTGGGAATTGGGCCATAAATAATAGTGGGTGTTTTGAGGTTGTTTCTTCATCTCAGCAGGGGCGCCTATCTTCTTAGTTGATCAATGCACTTGGAATCATGCAATTCGGAGGTAATTCGGTTGAGTTGTGAGCATTTGATAATTTTTTGTAGTTGCTGATTTGACATTTCCAGAATTACAGTTTGCTGAAACAGAATTAATTCATTTGTTGTTTCCATCTTCTCTCTTCATTTCTTATAATATTCTAACTTGGAAACATTGTATAATGTGGTGCTTTGGAAAATGGTGAAAAACAATGTAATTTGCAGCTCTCTCAATTGTACAAACTGTTAACAGTAGTACTGTTTCAGTTTTTAGCTTTGCTGCAATTTTTAATTAGCTTCACATTAAGCACCCCTAGATGGTTTACCGCCAGTGTGGATAATCTGATTTGTAATCTCTTCCATGCCCACTTTCAAGTGGTGAATCCCCACTCTTTAGTGGATGCCTGCCGTAGCAGAAGAAGTATTGATTTTGTAATCTTTTCCCCCACTGTTTGGTGGTAGCGTGGAAAGTTCTTTGGCTGGTTATCCGCCTTGTTTTCATTTCAATTCAGCAGTAGTACTCTACCATATGTTAGCACCTCACCTGTCAAAGGATCTTAAGTGCACATTCTTGGTGTCAAGTTTAATATCTCTCTTCCAATGTAATCTCGTACTCATTGTTTCAGTAGATCCTAGGGATCCTCAGACCATATGCCCGCCCCTCCTCCTTAAGTGGTTTTAGGACGCATTCTTGGTTAGAGTTCTTTCATGTACGTTATGGGTTATGCTAACCTTAATGGGTGCTTGGTTACTTTGTAATTGTCATTGAAAATCAAGAAAAAATTGAGAGAGTATATTTAGGTTCTGAATTTGCCTAGAAAAGGTCTTGGATACAATTCGATTCGATTGATTAGAGATTTGTCTGATTCAATTCCAATTCCGAAGCGGATACAAGTTTAGAATTTGTGGATCTCTGAGCAAGATACGAAGTGGTGCAGGAGCACCTTAAGGTCTTTTGGAGAGGTCTTAACCAATTTTGGTTTGTAAGTGGTTGGCTAGCCAACCACCAAGGTAATAAGGACTAATTTATAAAGTCCCAAGGGTGATTTGATGTGTGTTGTGGCCAAGTTAGGTTAGTTTACAGCCTTGAGGTTTGGAGAAGTCTTAATGAGGAAATTAGGCAAATCTTGAGCAATGTTGCCTTGGCTATTTGTCCTAAAAGTTGGAAAATGGCATTAATGATGCTCTAATCTTGACCCAAGGGTCCTAGCATGTGGGAGAAAGGTATATATGGTCAGAAAAATCCTAATACCTGGGTTGGAGGATTGTTTTCACAAATTGAGACTTGGAGAGTACATTTTTGTGATTGGAAGAGAGCAAGTTTTCATTGAATTTCTATGTTTGAGCCTTCATCCAGTCAAGAATGGATTGAAAGAACTTATCTGATGCTTTGAGTCTTACATTTGTGTCACTTACTTACCTTGTGTAGCATTAGATTAGTCATCTAGACCGACTGGTTATCTTTTTGCAAGTTTTTGGTGTTCTTGGTCTCATTGCCGATTCAGGCCAGTTTTGTGAATAATGAGTCCCACTTGACTTCCCATGGCTTTCCTCTCATGGCCACTTGGAATCAAGTTGGGGACTATGTAAATAGTGTACATATAGGTTTTGGGGTCTTGTTTTGCAGGGAAGGTGATGAAATCATCAAGCACTAGGCAAGTGCAAGTGCATTCTGGCTAGTAGCTTGGAGAGGACAACAACAAGGAGAGTTGCTAAATGGATTAGTTTGTGCCAATCAAGAGTATGGGAGTGTAGGAACATGTATCTCAGTCATGTGTGTGCTAGGAGGAGAGCTGAGGAGGTCGTTGAAGCCCTCAAAGAAGGAAAAAGAGCCAAAAACCCTAGGAACCCTTGAAAATAGGGGGTTTGAGGACAATCATATGTACAGAAACTTGTAGGACCTAAGGTCTGGTAAATCTTGGAGCCTTGATGGTCGAAAGAAAGAATCTACAAAAAAATTTGGGGTTTGTTAAGATTGATTGTGAGAAAAGTCAAGAAAACGGGTTCTAGGAGGCCAAATTGGGGCAGAAGGCTACAAGGCCTAAAATTGAGTTTTTCAAGAAAGCGATGGGTAAAAGGTGAAAGAATCCAATAAGATGGATCAGTGAGGAGAAAAATCAACAAAGGGACAACTAGAATACCCTTCCCTAGTCCTGGAGTGGTTAGGACACTTTGGGTCAGTGTGGAGCCCAAGGAAGCTTGATGGTGGATTGGGAGTAATGGTGAAGAATCTGAAATTGGTGGAGAGTCTTACGAGGTGAGAGGGGTTTAGGAGTGATCCCTAAGTAGGGTAGAGAGGAATACCCTAGGAAGACCAGAGAATAGGTCTTGGGAAGAGCAAGAGTGCTCTTGAGGGATAGGACTGCCCATCAAATTGGTATCAGAGCCATAAAAAGGCTTGGGAATTGAGAAGTGAATGTCAGAGAGACGTGAATCCATAGGAGAAAACACCATGGTGACTAATGCAGAGCTAGCTAGAGATTTGACAGAGCAACAAGAAAAGAATAAATGACTTGAAGAAGCTGTGGAGGAGATGAAGCAAAAACTAGAAGAGGTAGCAGAGACTGCAGGCAAGATGAAAGTGTAGTTAGCAGTGGTTAGAGACAAGGGTAAGGACCAAGTTGAGGAAGACATAGAACCAGAACCTGACCCTCCATTAAAAGAGGAACCCTTCCTCAAATCATTGAAGGCATTAAGTGGCAAGGCACTAGAAGGCATCCCCATTTTCATAGGAAGAATGGATGCAAAGTTAGTTATGGAATGGATTGAGGGAATGGAGAATAACTTTGAATGTGATGGGATTACAAATGCACAAAAGGTGAAGATAGCCAAATCAAGGTTAAGAGGACAAGCACTAACTTGGTGGAAGTTTCTGCAAGAAGAAAGAGAGAAGGAAGGAAAGAAACCCATAGGAAGTTGGAAAACTATGGTGGCTAAAGTGAAGGAGAACTATCTACCCGAGGACTATGATATCCAATTGCACAAGAAGCGGAAAAATCTCACACAAAGAGACCTAGATGTAGCTGCCTATACAAAGGAGTTCCAAAAACTAAGCCTCAGGTCTAGAGTGCAAGAAAGTGAAAGCATTAAGGTTGCTAGGTATCTAAACGACCTTAGATGGAACATACAAGAAGAGTTGAGTCTCTTTACACTTACTACCCTCCATAGTTGCTATCAGATGGCTCCTAAAGTGGAGGAGAAACTGAAAAAGAAACAAGATTCTAATACCAGGGGTAAAAGAAGAGCTAGAGACCCTAGGGGTGGACATAGAAGAGGTTTTGGTGGAAGGAGAAATGAAAATAGAATCCAAGGAGATTCTAAGGTTGGTGAAAAATCCCATGAGACAAACAGTAGAGGGGGATACAGAGGTAGAAGTTATTTCAATGGTGGAAGAGGTAGATCAGGAGGATTTGGGAGAAGTTCTCATTTGGCTTCCATGAAATGTTACAATTGTGGACAGTTGGGTCATCCGACTTATAGGTGTCCTGACAAGCCAACATCTTCACAAGGTGAGAGGAAGATTACTTATGTCCAAGAAGAGGATTATACTAAACACTCAGAGGTGATTTTAGATTCAGAGAAAGGAGAACATCTCATGTTGAGAAGGATCTTGATCAAAGCACCTACCGATGATGAACACAAACAAAGGAGAGCTCTTTTTAGAGTCAAGTGCAAGATACTAGGTAAGGTTTGCAAGGTCATCATTGACTCAGGTTCTACTGATAATGTCATCCTAGAGGAGGCAGTACAGAAGTTGAACCTTAACAAGATTCCCCATGTGTGTCCTTACAAGGTTACTTGGTTGAACAAGGGGCATAATATATTGGTCAATGAACAAGTTTGGGTTGAGTTTGCCATAGGAAAGTATCAAGACAAGATACTATGTGATGTGTTACCAATGGATGCATGCCATTTGTTGCTTGGCAGACCATGGCAATATGATAGAGAGGCAGTACACAATGGCAAGGAGAACAAGTACTCATTCAAGAAGGATGGAGTGACTTACAAAATACAGTATTTGATAGAAGAAGGCACAGTGGAGAAGGAAAAATCCAGTGTACTTTTGATGAGTGGAAAGGAATTCCTAAGAGATATGAAGGAGGAAGAAGGAGTTGTCTATGCAATCATGTTGAAGCCAAAGGAGGAGGAGTCACCTAGTCGTCTACCTATGACAGCAAAAGTGAAGCAACTGTTGGATTAGTTTAGGGATATCATTTGTGAAGACACAGTAGCTACACTACCACCTAAGAGGGCAATCAATCATCAAATAGACTTTGTGCCAGGAGCAACATTGCCTAGCAAGGCTGCATACAAGATGACATCGGAGCAGAACAAAGAGTTAGCAAAACAAGTTCAAGAACTCTTGGACCAAGGGTTGATCAGAAAAAGCATAAGCCCATGTGCTGTTCCAGTGGTGTTGGCACCTAAGAAGGGAGGTAAGTGGAGAATGTGTACTGATTCTAGGGCCATACATAGGATAACTATTAGATATAGGTTTCCTATTCCTAGGATAGAAGATTTAATGGATTGTTTAGGGGGTGCTAAGTACTACTCCAAGATTGATTTAAAAAGTGGCTACTATCAGATTAGGATGAAAGAGGGAGATGAATGGAAGTCAGCATTTAAAACAACAGAAGGGTTGTATGAATGGTTAGTGATGCCATTCGGGCTTACAAATGCACCGAGCACTTTTATGAGGGTGATGAATGAGGTCTTAAAGGACTATATTGGAGTCTTTGTGGTTGTCTACCTGGATGATATTCTCATCTTTAGCAAAACAAAAGAAGAACATATGAAGCACCTAGAACGTGTGTTGAGGAAACTTCAAGAGGAGAAGCTCACCTTAAATCTTGAAAAGAGTGAGTTCATGAAGCAAGAACAGTTTACCTAGGATTTGTAGTATCTCAAGGGAACTTGAAGATGGACAAAATCAAGGTTGAAGCCATTCTTAGTTGGCCTACTCCCAAGACAGGGACTGAAGTTAGGAGTTTCCATGGATTATCTTAATTCTATAGGAAGTTTGTTAGAAGGTTTAGTGAAATCTGTGCACTGGTCCTGGACACCATCAAAGGAGGACTGAAAACAAAGTTTGTATGGACCAAAGAAGCCAATGAAGGATTTGAAATATTGAAGAGGGAGATAGCTACCCAACCAATTCTTGTTTTACCAAGTTTTGACAAACCATTCATAGTGGAATGTGATGCAAGCAACATAGCAATGGGTGCAGTCCTAAGCCAAGAAGGCAGGCCAGTGGCATTCTTTAGTGAAAGGCTAAATGAAGCAAAGTCTAGGTACTCATCCTATGACTTAGAGTTATATGCTTTGGTACAGGCTCTCAAGAAGTGGAGGCACTACCTATTGCCCAAAGAATTTGTAGTATACACCGACAATCAGGCCTTAAGCTACATCAACACTCAAGAGAATCTCATTTTGAGGCATATCAAATGGATTGAGTTTTTGCAGTCATACACCTTTACCATCAAGCATAAGAAGTGGGTTAACAACAAGGTTGCTGATGCTCTTAGTAGGAGGTTGCTTACTGTCCAAGAGATATAGCTACAAAGCATAGGGGTTGAAGGATTCAAAGATCTATATGAAGGAGATTCTGATTTATTAGAGGTCCACAAGGTATGTATTGATTTTGAGAACCATTTTCACAGTGAATATGCAGATTACACCTTGCAGAATGGTCTATTGTTTAGGGGGAAGCAATTATGTGTTCCTAGAGGTTCCATGAGGGAGAATCTAATCCAAGAAAAGCATAATGGCAGTTTGAGTGGTCACTTTGGTTTGAACAAGACACTAGACTTAGTGGAGAGGTTCTATTGGTGGCCTAAGATGCAAAGAGATGTAAGAAGGTATGTGGAGCAATGTGGAGTGTGTCAAAAGGCAAAGGGAACATCAACAAATGCAGGTCTTTATCAGCCATTACCCATCTCAAATAGACCATGGGAATGCATAAGCATGGACTTCATAGTAGGGCTACCTAGGGCACCGACTGGTTTTGAAAGTGTGTTTGTGGTAGTGGACAGATTCAGCAAGATGAGCCATTTCATCCCATACAAAACAACACATG